>BQNB010057055.1:0-38383 GCA_026074375.1 Tanacetum coccineum
CTAAAAGAAAAACTAGTTGTTCGGTTCAAGGAAATTCTAGTTGTTTGGTTCCAATGGATATCAAGTTAGTTGTTTGGTTCCAAAGTAATTCTAGTTGTTCGATTCCATAACCCAAACTAGTTGTTTGGTTCCTTAATACAGCTAGTTATCGGTTCCAAAGCCAATCTAGTTGTTCGGTTCCTTAATGAAACAAGTTGTTCTGTTCCTTAATACAGCTAGTTGTTTGGTTCCTAAGCCAATCTAGTTGTTCGGTTCCTTAATGAAACAAGTTGTTCGGTTCCTAAATATAGCTAGTTGTTCGGTTACTAAGCCAATCTAGTTGTTCGGATTCTTAATGAAACAACTTGTACGGTTCCTTAATACAGCTAGTTGTTCGGTTCCTAAGCCAATCTAGTTGTTCAGTTCCTTAATAAAACAAGTTGTTCGGTTCCTGAATACAACTAGTTGTTCGGTTCCTAAGCCAATCTAGTTGTTTGGTTCCTTAAGGGGAACGAGTTGTTTGGTTCCTTTTAGGAAAAAATTGATTGTGCGATTCACTCATAAATTTCATAAACATGATGTTTTGAACATTAAGCGAGCATCACTTAGCACATGTATCATGAGAGCTCATCATATAAGCATTTAGTTACACAAAAATTTCCACAAAAACAACAAAAAGGCATAGAACCTTTAAAACAAGTACAATAGGCATTCATTCAAGATTTGCTACAAGCAAGGGAATGATATAAATACTCAAACACATTTAAGAATAAGAAATCAAGCTTCTTAACACACAACCCACTAACATGTTACAATGTCTTCCAAAATCCCAAATTTTCACACCTAGGAATTAGCAATAACACATACATATGAAGTCCAAATTAAAAACAGTTTTAATCGAGTTCTTTCCACACCCAATGCTACAAAATCCCTCAACTAATTTGGAGTTTTAATCATTTTTGATTTTCAAGAACCCTAATTTGAGAATTAGGGATTTCGAGATCAAGAGTGGATGAAAAGCCAATTCCTTTGATACGTAGGCATATTAGGTGATAGAGAACAAGTTCCTTTTAGTACCTTAATCGTGAAAATTGCTAAAAATGGAGGATAATCAATGGCGAATTCGAAATGAGTGTGTGGGAGGGAAAATAAGTTTCAAGTGTGTGTGTGTGTATGTGTGTGTGTGTGTGTGTGTGTGTACAGGACGGGGTGGGGTGGTGTGATAAAAAGCTAATTTGTTTTTTTTTCACTTTTACCCCCCAAGTTACATAACCCTTTTAATTTTTCTTATATAAGTTGAATTAGGCAAATATAGTTTAACAATTGGCACACTTAGTCCCTAATGTTTTAACTAGCATACCTAATCACTTAATTCACACTTTTACTCCCTAAAGGCATAAACACATAACATATAAGGCACATATAAGCTAAACTTGATTAACTTTCCTTAACCAATGATATTCCGTTATTGTTTAAAACCTTGTTTATTGAAACTCATTATTATTATGAAGAAGATATTTGACGTTTTCTCCCCCTCAAACAGTGACCCGTTTTCTATTCAAAGAGCTGTAGTCATTGTTTGAGAAGTCGAATGTCTTTGAAAAAGCATTTTCTGATGAGGCAATGTTATATTTTTGAAAAACAAACACCAAAATAAGATTTCTCTTATTTTAACACATAAGTGCACTGACACATACACTTATGATAATATAGGAAACACGGATTGTGTTGCAAAGTAAACACAATCCTTTGCATGGTTATAAAGTAGACCATTCCCGAGAATAAATTCCAGTTGAGAGGTCAAGTTTTCTTTTTGAAATACTTGCCTTTAAGATGATGACCGGGTTGCTATCTGAAATAATAGCAAGCCATTTGGCATGTTTTGAAAACATTTGAACTTCTGCTCGAACTTCATTTACAGCCTCGTATCATTATTGAATGACATTTCTAAGACCGTAAATGTTATCGATTTTCAGAAGACATGCCATTATTACCTCTTTTTATATTTTTCTCATTTTTTAATTTTTTTCTTTGGTTTTATGAATTTTAAATTTTTGTATTTTGTTTTTAAAAATTTTCTGAAAAATGAAAAATCTTTTTGGTTTTTATGGGTTTTTAATATATATACATATGATACATGATATTTGGTGATCTGGATGCACAATTGTATGAATAGAATCCGTTGATGAAGATTGATCAGAAGGAATTTCTAGAATTGGGATACCAAAGTATGGATCATTACCCATGTGTGCAATTTCAATATCATGATTGTCTTCTTCAACATCGTTAGGAATGACGGGAGGTTGAGTTTCGGGTGTTGTTTGAGAATGACTTGGTGATGGTGCATCTTGGTCAACATTTGTTGAAGAAGGTGAACCGGTTGATACAGCGGGAACTGGAGCAACTACTTCATGAATTGGAGCAACGACTTCAGAGGCTGGGTAATCAACACTGGGTGGAGGAGTGAGTAATTCATCAAACATCGGTTGAAACAAAATATCCCAATCTGTTCTTGATGGTGGTACAAACGGTGTTGAAGGAGGAGGGTTTGGCACGAGTCCTGAACTAATTGTTGCAGGAGTCATTTCATGAAGTGCGGGTCCTGAACTGCTGTGTTCAGAAGCCATCGCAGTCAGCTCATCAAAATCTACATGAATTGTCTCAATGATTCGTCTGGTACGTCGGTTGTAAATTCAAAATGCTTTCTTTGTGGGTGCATAGCCAATGAAAATACCAATATCAGCCTTCGGTTGTAACTTACCCAAATTCTCACTATCATTTGTCGGATAGCAGAGTGCACCAAATACATGGAAAAATGATAAGTCGGGAGGTTTGTCATGTAAAATCTCATATGGTGTTTTGCCGTGACGAAGACGTATGATGGAACGATTTTGGGTGTAACATGCGGTAGCAACTGCTTCTGCCCATAAAAATAACAGAGCTTTTGCATAAATCAACATTGTGCGGGCAGCTTCAATTAGCATACGATTTCATCTTTCAACGACACCATTTTGCTGTGGAGAGCGAGCAACAGATGTTTCATGAGAGATGCCAACCTTCTCATAATATTCACGTAAAGTTTGATTAACAAATTTAGTTCCATTATCTGTTCTGATGTGTCGGACAGGTACTTTAAGCCGCACTTGGATCATCTTGAGAAACTTGATTATGAAATCTGGAGCTTCATCTTTTGACCTTAAAAATTTAACCCATGTGAATCGAGAGTAATCATCGACAATGATGAGGATGTACTTCTTTCCATTAACACTTGCGACAAGCATTGGTCTACAAAGATCCATGTGCAAAAGATATAGTTTCTCTTGGTTGGTGTCTTCAGATTTAGGTTTGTGGGGTTTCTTCTTGCTTTTTCCCATTGCACAAGCAGAACACAGATGGTCCTTTTCAAATTTAAGCTTAGGGAGTTCTCAAACAAGACCGTGTCTAGCTAAATGGTTGATTGCACCAAAGTTCAGAGTAGACAAACGTCGGTGCCATAGCCAGGACTTAGTCTGTGAGGCCTTTGACAAGAGACATATAGGAGAGGACGCCATCATATCTCCAAGAGACAGTGTATACAGATTGTTGCCTCAAGATCCAGTCAACAGATCAACACCTTCTAAATTACGAATGAAGCAGGTGTGTTGACGAAAAGTAACTTCAAGGTTCGAATCACAAAATTGCCCAACGGAGAATAAGTTGTGTCCAAGTCCTTCCATGTAGTAAACTCTTGATATCGTAACATTCCTAATCTGATAATCACCATATCCCAATATCTTTGCCACGTGATCATTTCCGAATTTCACTGTACCCAAAAACTTATTGACGAAATTGGTGAGCTGAGAGCGATCTCCGGTCATATGCTTGGAGCAGCCGGAGTCTAAATACCAGAGAACAATTTGGACGACCTGCATTCATCAAGAGAGGAAGATGGAACATCAGAAACTATGGATCCCCAAGATTTACTGGGTTCCTTTTTTTAGAAGATACAGATTTAAGAACCTTAGATTTGCTAACAAGAACATGAGTTTTAGATTTCCTAGGTTTCCTTAAGTAAACCAATGTTACAACAGGTTTAGGTGTTTCATTTTCTAGAGCAGTTGGTTTCCTAAGGGGTACTTCTGTAGTTATGGTAATCCTAGTTAAAGCGCACGCATTTCCTACTATAGTGAAGGTTCGACCAGTAGGTCTCCAGATGTATCCAATATTTGAAAACACCTTTCTTGTTGGTTTCCAAACTTTTCTATTTGAACTTTTGTTAACAGATTTAGATTTTTTATGAGCATTCACATTATTGATAAAATCAAAAACACACAAATCATGATTATCAAAAAGCATGCAACCATTACACTTAACACATTTAAGTTCAGAATTCGCATTAAGCTTGGAATGCTACACTTTAGCAGTTCCTTTAGGTTGAACCACACAATATTTATTTTTCAAACTAAATTTAACTTTCCTATGGTGGGCTTCTACTTTATTCTTCTGAGTACTACTTGGTGTTTGCCGAATCTTATCTTTCTTTGTATTGCCTGAAGGCTGTGATCCGCTAGCACTAGTAGACGGTTTTACTCCTGTAGAAGAGAACATAGGTTTGTTAGAAACTAGGTTTAATGTAGAAGTTGTTTTTGTGATTGTGTTTCCTGAGGATATGACGGGCTTAGTGAATCTAACACTTTTGTCCTTGTTCTTTGGGATCACAGCCACTAATTTTCCATCAGCATTGTTGATACTAGGGCAAGTTTTACTGATGTTTGTAAGCAACTCCTGAACTAGTTTAGCATACCTACAGGCAGATTCTAGGGATTGATCTAGTCGATATTTTGATTTAACATGTTCAACTAGATCCCTAAGAATGGTAGCTTCTTCCTGAGTGTGCTTTATATAGGCAGAGTGAGCTGTCTGTTTATTCAACAATTTAGGGGTTATTGTTTCCATATCAATCTTAAGCATTTCTGGATCACTAGGGTGTTTTGTAACAGCATTATCAGCTAAATTTTTTCCTTTAAGTTTTCTTAAATCCTTCTTGAGAGCTGTAATTACCAAAACTTTTTCCTGAAGACGAGCATTTAAATCATAAATTTCCACAGACTTTAGATTGACTTGATTAATTAAATCATCACATTGTTCTTTTGATTCAAACTATTGATCAAAACTTGGAGCACTATGATTTGAAACAGGATTGTCCTTTTGAAAAATTTCCTGATTAAGTTGAGAATCAACTTCTAAAGATATGCAATGTTTTTCAAGAGTAGTGAAACTTTTGAACAGTTTATCATAAATCTCTTTTTCAATGAAATCCGTTTGAAGCCCAGTCTCAAGTTGGAGACACTTTTCATATTCATGCACATTCACAGAAGCATTATTCACAGACGAATTCACAATTATGTTCACAATATCATTGCTCAACACTTGTTCCAAGAGTCGTTCATTTTCGTTTAAAACTTGATTCATTTTAATTTCAAATGTTTTGGACTCTAAACGATGTTGTTCCACAGCCTGTTCTATTTGATGAAAGACATTTTGGACTTCAAAAAGTTCATCAACCAAATATAGATTGAATGTGTTAAATAAGTCCTTCAAAGCTTTTACAAATGGAATTATTTCATCCCTAAAACAAGCTTTTATATGTTCGAACCCCACAAACCCTCAGTGATAGCTGTGGGTGTGGTTCTTTCTTTGACAACCACGTCAAAACCAGCAAGATGGTGTTTAAGTTTCTTCAAACTTGTATTCACTATGCTGACTTTAGGAAGTTCTTTTGGAACCTCAACTATGGTGGGTCTACTAGAAAGCATGGTTCTAGAGTAATTCACAATTCTGAGACCAAAAGGTTGTCAGCAGATATTCAATTTATGACAATGCATGTTTCCAAATCTTATAAAGTTGGTTAAGAGCAGCTAATCAACTGGTGTGTATTAACTGTTTTTTAATAACATTATGGGATTCCTTTAGTCTTTAACGCATTTTGAAAGACTATCTTCAGCTAAGAAACAAGGTCTCTTCAGAGTCAGGAATCACAATGGGATTAGTTTTCTCAATAATATCACCAACATATAGCTTTGGTTCTAATTGTTGAGCTTTCTTCAGATAGAAAGGATTTTGAAAACCTAGAGCTTGTTTAGTGGTATGATTATAGAAAAACTAAGGTTTTGTCAACATGTGAATAGTTTGTGCGGATTGATCTCTTTTAAAAACAATATTATCTAGCTGTTTGATCCTTTTTTCTAACGTAATTTCCATATCAATGTTTCTAGATTCTTCGTTCTTAAAATCATTTTTGAGAAGAGTAACCGTTTGCATTAAAGATTTATTTTCTTTTAAATGTTCTGAAAGAGTTTGTTTAAGAAAATCAATCTCTACAGACTGTGCACATGAATCTGAAACGTTGTCTTTACTCGTTAAATCAACATTTTGATCTTCTTTCAAAATTTTAATTTGTTCCTTATATCTTTCAAGCTCAGCAGTTAAAGTATCATTGACACTTTTATTTTCCAGATTTATCTTGGTACAATTAACTACTTGGTTATTCAGTTGTTCAATCACAGATAATATCAGTGCATCTTGTTGTGCAGAAGAGTTAGAATTCTAAACAGTTGCCTGTTGTGATTCGATCACATACTAAGAATAAGGAATGATATTGCTATCACTGGTTATTTCAGTCTCTGAATGATTCACAACATTCGACTATTCAGAAGACGGCATAACCTGCACAACTTGATTGATCATATTATTATTCACATTATCATGATTGTGTACCTCAGCAAGAGCATCTGAACCATAATGAGATAAATTCGCCATGAGAGCAACTTTAGCAGTGTTGAGTTCATCACAATCAGAGTCATATGCATCTAAATCATCAGCTTGATAAGCATCATTCTGAGTAATGACTGTCTGTATGGCTTGACCTTCTGGGATTCCTGGATCTCCTAAGAATGCTAGTTCCTCCTCATGTAGAATTTGACCATTTGCTTGAGCTTGTACCAACAACACTTTATCTTTAAACCATGAATCATCCCGTTTCCTCTTTGGTTTAGTGCATTGTTTGGACATGTGTCCTTCCCCTTTGCAGTTGTAACATGTAACAATCCTTTGTTTCCCCGAGTTATTCCCACTTGCCCCTAGAGTGAAAGTTCTTGTAGTACCCGCAGCATAAGAAATTTGTCTCCCCTAACCTGGTTGTACAGTTATTCTTCCATCATTAATGGTAGCTTGTTGCCTAGGGTTTTACAAATTCCTCAGCTGGTTATTGGTAGTGGGATAGCGGGAAGTGACAACAGCAGTCAAGAAAGACATAATGTGATTGATGGCGTCAATGGGATCATCACCTTTCTAGAACACTGGTACAATTAGACCCGAGTCAGGTTGAAAAATTCTGATTGTGGTAATGAGGGAAAGGGCAATTTAATATTTTTTATTCCAATTAAGGGATAGATGATGATGGAGAATAAACATTGTGGTGAATTGATGGTTGATACTCATTGGATGGATAAGTGATTGAAAGAGGTGTTGATGATTGAAGAGTTGAGTATTGTTAAGACTGATAAGGTGATCCATATAGTGGTGATACATAAGGTGAAACAAATTGGTGATGTGAGAGTTCTGGAAGAGTGCCTGATGAGATTGATAAGGCGAATGGGTCATTGGTGAGATGCAATAAAGCAAGAGGATAGGAGTTGCGTTCATGCATCAATCGAACTTGATTTGCATGTCGTTCATGTTGTTCCAAGTGAGCATAAATCTGATCAACATTAGTATTATGTAAGTCTTTGACCAACTTAACATCAGTAACGAATTTGCTCCATTCAGCGGGAAGAGTATTCAGAAACTTGGTATTGACTTGAAATTGCTCTAGTGGCATCTTGTAAATATTCATATCATTGAGTAGCAAAGTGAATCTCAAGTAGTACTCGTGTAACGACTCTCCTTTCTTGTATGTAAATTTATCAAATTCATCAAATTCATCGTACAACTTGCACTCTCGTTCTTGCTTTGTTAACGACGTTCCTTGCATGAGCAGTTTGATTTTCTCCCAAATATCCTTAGCTACACGATGTTGACTAACAAGAGCATAAATTTTAGTTGGAAGGCCTTGTAGAATGATATTTATTGCTTTGATGTCACAATCAGCTTGAATGGTTTCTGCGGGAGTTAATTTGGTATATTTCTTTGGTCTGGTTACACCATCCACTATAATTTTTGGCCAAACAAGTGGACCTTTTTCAACAGAAGCAAGAATCGTTCTACCATGAGGTTTATTCATCATATAAAGTTCCATTCTGTTTTTCTACGAGTCATACAAGTGTTTTTCAAGCATCGATGGTTTATTGTCACCACCTGAGAGAAGTGACTTATCAGTAAGAGTCATCATTGATAAATTGGTATGTTCAATGATTACTATTTGATTGAGCGGTGATAGAAAGTAATTGTGTTTGAAGGTGTTGTCTTTTATGTGTTTTAAGTCTTGAAACTATACGGGATTTTACAATTATTGACAAAACCGGGAAAACAAGTAAGTGTTTCACAGGATTTTACAAATCAAAGAAATAAATCGTATAAATTTGATAAAGCAATTTTGATTTTTAAGTGTATGTTGCAAATTCAGGTACTTAAGAAAAACTGCAAATTCGGGTCCTTAAGAGAAAATTGAAAATTCGGGTCCTTATGGAAAATTGCAAATTCGGGTCTTTAAGAAGATTGCAAATTCGGGTCCTTATGAAAGATTGCAAATTCGGGTCCTTAAGAAAAACTGCAAATTCGTGTCCTTAAGAAAACTGCAGATTCGGGTCCTTAAGAGAACTGCAAATTCGGGTCCTTAAGAGAATTGCGAATTCAGGTACTTAAGAGAATTGCGAATTCGAAAACAACTAGAAACTACTAATTCAGATTGAACCTTAGACTGCGAATTTGGATACAACAAAAAATTGCAAATTCGGAGAGAGCTATAATCTCCAAATTTGGAGACACAAAAAATTGAAAATTCGGAAGAGCTATAAACTGCAAATTCGTGCAATACACGGACGAAACTCAAAATAGTAAAAACACAAAAAGACACCTTTTTGATTGTTTTTTCCCAAAATTTCTTGTACAACTAGTATTCTTAATCCTATAGGTACCTTAAAAATGACAACTTTTTAGTTTTTAAGCCGAAAATTTAAAAATTAAGATTTGTACTTTATAAGGTTTTTCAAAAACAAAAGATGAACAAAAATGAGTTTTTCTTTGATCCAAAGCTAATACACCTATATCCAAAGATACTAGATTAAATTTACCTAGGTAAATGACCTTTTAGTGTACAACTATGCTTCGAAATCAAAAGAAAATAAGAAAAAGGCGTACGGAAAAACCGAACCAAAATAATAAACACAATAACTAAGCATATCACTCCATGGCTCTTGATACCAATTGTAGAATACAAGTAATCTTTGATATATGAACCAAGAACTAGAGAGAGAAAGTGGGAGGAAGGATGTATTTTCTAGTGAGAGAAAGTACAAAACATGAAATGCATTAAGTGGAAAATGTGAAACATACAACCAACCAACCACCTCTCCAAGGCATGGAGAGGTGTATTTATACTCCTATTAGGCCGACCATGGGCCTTATAAGGCTTTCCATGGGCCTTTGGGCCATATTAGCTTATAAACTAAACATTGACTAACTACGAGCTTTGACTAGTTAATATTGGAAGTGACCGAGACTTTTCTTGTTCCTAACATGTACCAATATGAGATCATTTCCTTCCTTTCGAGTAAACAATGTCGGATTGTGTAAAACCTAAAAATCTCAATAAATGTGAAATTACCAAAATACCCCTAATGAAAGAAAAATGCATAAAAGCTTAAATAAATTCATTTAAATGTTAGAAATTATGAAAATACAATATATGGCAATTATGAAATTTTTGTAGGATCAAAAATACTTTATGTTATACAAGGAAAATAATTAAAATTATATATATATATATGTGTTATATGCGAATTATGTTCTAATTATCTAATTATTACCTTATTATTAATATAACAATAATTAAAGTTAATACATAATTATTAAATGGGCAAAAAAAATAATAAAAATCTGATTAATACTATTTGAAAGCCATAGTCGCGGCCAAACTTGTTTATGTATATCTTTTTACATTTTCATTTGCTAAATCATTAAAAAACAAAAAAATAAAAAAAAAAAAAAAAAAAAACAAGAACAAAACCTAAAAAAATCAAGTGGCGGCACCAAAGAATTTTACAGGACTTGTGCGATTTTTCTAAGATCATTGAAGGTAAAGGAGTGTGGGGAAAATAGTGGGAAGCTTGGGGAGTGCTTGATTCGATTTTTGGTATTGTTTTGGGTTCGAAAATCACAATCGGGTTCATAAAATCATAAAATCACTAAGGATCATCCAAGGTATTTTTACAACTCCCTTTTCATCATATAAATTCGATCTATGCATAAGAAAAATGTTCTGCCTTTATTTTGATTTTATAAATTTGCAAACTATTCAAAAACCCTAATTAGAAATGAAAATGGAGAATCGGCACATAAAATAATTGTAAAATTTATTTTATATTTTTATAAGGTTGTTCATATCTCATATAACTCAGAAAAATTGTTGGAATAATTTATAAATGATTCGAATAATTATTGAAGATTTATTTGTGTTTACCGAATTCGAAAATAAGGGAAAAAGGAAAGAAAATGGTTAAAATGAATTAGGGTTAGGGTTTTGTTATTTTTTCCAGGTGTAATTAATTCCAATGATTGGGAAATAATTGTGTTTGTGATTGGGAAAATTTGATTAGGGTTTTGTGAATTAATGTTAGGATTGTGATATAAAAGAGTATATGGACTTGTTTTGTAATTTCTGGAAAACTTTGGGGGTTCTGATTTAAGCCTGTTATTATATTTGTTATGATCTGAGAAAAATAAGTTGGGGGGTAGAAAATGTCATTTTGATATTATTTATGTAAACCTTACTATTTATAGAAACTTGCTATTTATAGAAACATGCTATTTATGGAAACTTACTATATATAGAAACCTGCTATTTTTGGAAAGTCTATTTTTAGAAAGTCTATTTTTGGAAGTTAATTATTGGAAACTTATTAATCAAGAAAGGTATCATTTTTGGAAACGTTAATTAGAAAGTTATTTTTGGAAACTTACTATAATTAGAGCTTGCTATTTTTGGTAAGTACCCATATAACAAGAATACTTAATCATGAAAACATACTAATCATGGAATATGTTAATCATGGAACGTACTAATCAAGAAATCATGCTTATTTTATAGTAAGTTACTAAAAAATAGAAAAGTTACTAAAAATAGAAAGTTCAAAAAATTGGAAAGTAACCTTAATCATGAGCAAGTTAACTTAATATGTCCTTTAACATGTAGATCGCATTAAGCAGGAGTAGCTTCCATCTTCTTATCCATCTCTTTTCGTTACTGCTGGACATAAGGTACGGATATTCCGTCCTTTCAGTAAGGACACTCTTTCTTTTCATGATTCATCCCTAGAACTGCTATGCTTCCCCATTTTTATGTCTTTTGCCATGTCTTTACATGTTGATTTCAAGACTTATTCTATTGTTTTGTTTTTTTGTTTTTTCTTTTTTTTTTTTTTTTTCTATTTTTTTTTTTTTCGTTTCCCGAGCTATAATATACGCATGGACCATGATTTACATTGGAGGGACCCCTTTTTTACCATTAGTCATGGAGGTACCATGACCGTGACACATGAGGCACCTGTGTCACGACTCTTTCGCGTTGAGAGTGATTTCACGCGGCGTCCCTTTTCATGTTACCAGATTATATTTCATGTTTGGCCATTATTATTCAGGGGCGTATGGGTGCATCCTAGTTTACATGTTTACACGTTCATGGTGATTGGTTGGTGTGTGCTCTACATCCCATCACATTGGAGCTGATCCCTCCACCCCTATTATTATAAGAGGTCCACCCCTTATTACATGTGAGGGCGCCTCTCTATTATATGATGTATACACGACATTATTATTATGACATGTATGATCTATTATGCAGCTCGTGGGCATTCTTATTATTTATGTTTATATATCCATGATATTCATGACATCTTTACTTCGTATTACCATGCTTTACATGTTTATTTCCTATTCTTCATGACGCATTCTCCAGGTTTCCTCATGACACTTTTGATCTTTCCGCTACTTTGTATTTACTATCCAGGATTCATACTTATTAATTACATTGTTATTATATCCGTTCACTGAGCGTTATGCTCAGTCGTATTTTCTTTCTCTTTCTTATACGGAGGTATTTCGATGGAGATGGGCATGAGAGAGTGTCGTGCTTAGGAAGTGGACCTATTTAGCTTCTTTCTTTATATCGGCAGACATTTTGATGGGCTATACTATCTTGGACACATGTTTCGTCCTTTAACTTCTTTTAGTATTCATGTTGGATCTCATATTGGGAGCGATGTTTGATTCCGGCTTTCCACCTTGTCCTATGTTATCATTATGAACTTTATGCCTTTATTCATGCTTTGGTATGACACATGATTATGACGTTTCGGCCTCCTTCCGGTAGTGGGTCGTGAAATTTATGGTATCCTAGATAAAGGTTTCGACTGTGGCTCTCAAACTTGATGTGAGGATTGGGTAGACATTAGGTTCCTTCAGAATCAAACGTTTATCTTCTGTGAGTTTTGACCTTTTACCGTTTATTCATTAACCCTTTTTGCAAATGTCAGATGGTGAAAACACTCGTACGATGCTGAACTCGCTGCGGGCCGTTCAGGCAGCCGTGGAGCCATGATACCACAGATTGGCGATCATGTTCGCGAGGTACGCACTGGTGTTGTAGCTTCGGGTAGTATTCTCTACAGTACTATTCATACTTGGCTTTGAGGCTTCAATAGCAGAAACCCCCGTTCGTTCGAGAAGGCAGTAGGCCTGTTGATGCTGAGAATTGGATCTCCATATGGAGAAGATCTTCTGACGTGATGGATTGTAATGATGCTTTTAAGGACAAGATTGGCTGTGTAAAAGTTCAGAGGGGCGACGGTTGGCTTGGTGGAAGGCTATCAGCAGGGCCAAAGGAGAGATGCGTGGGTCCTTACTTTGACCTGGGCTAGCTTTCAAAGAGCTGTCTTTCTTCAGTTTTTCTCGAGCCCCCAGAGCAAGAGCGTTGAAGAGGAGTACCATTCCATCGCCAAGGGCGAGTGAAAATGTACTGAGTACATGTAGGTTTCCTCCGCCTAGCTGAGTTTTCTTGGGACTGGATGCGGCACTGCAGAATGAACAGGCGAAGAACTTTCGTTGGGGTCTTCATAAGTCAATCCTTGACATTCATGTGTATACAAGTTTAGGATGTTGCTCCAGGTTGCGGAATGTTGCACGGCAACTTAGAAATCCTTCGTGACAGGGGATGGACTATGATAGGTCCGAACTTCAGACAAGAGGTAAACTTCAGTAATCAATCTTTCGACCTTGTTTTTGTTTTACCTCCTTCATCCTGATAATATGTACCGTTCAAATTATTCTCCAGCATAAGAGTGGAGACGATATCAGCGGCCACTCCATGCAGATTAGTTACGGGAGTCATGATCAGAAAATAAACAGTTAAAGGGCTGACAGGGCAGGGCGGTGGTGGTAACTACCGTAACAACAATAACAACAACTACTCTCGTGACAACAACAGGTCAAATCTTAATCGTTATCGTCTTTATCTGTTATATGATATGAATCTAACATCACGTCATGGTAACAGGAATTCTGGTGCTGGACGCGACCAAAGAACAAAGCGTTCAGCATCCCACCGATTACCACTCTGGTAATCATTTGAAATAACAAGTTTATTCTCTACATGTCTCAAAGTTCATGTCTCATGATCTATCTTTGAATCAGGTTCCCAGCAGTCCAGGGTACCCTCTGAGGGTTATACTCACCCTGTTTGCAATACATGTGGACGTAGACACCCAGGAGAGTGTCGTCGTGCTGCTGGTACTTGTTTCAAATGTGGCCAGGCTGGTCATCTTCAGCGGGACTGCAAGAAGAACTTTGGTGCTAGTTCGTCTGGTCATGCTGACAAGAAGCCAGACGCACAGGCCGTGTCTTGGCACTTACTAAGGTCAGCCGCCAATACTTCAGGTAACCATCACTGGTGCAGTTTTTATATTGGACGTGCAGTGTTTTGTTTTAGTTGATACCGGGTGCGACACATCTGTCGATATCTACCAACGTTTGCCTCATGTTTTACTCATGACACCTATATTACTTGATCTTGTTTATGTATATCATCGCCATCGAAAGACTCCACAGTATTACCATGTATATAGAGATCTTCTCTACAGTGTTTGATGACCAGATTCGTTCAGTTAATGCACGTCCCTTGGACATGTGTGATTTGACATAATTCTGGGTATAGAGACTGGTTAGCAGCACACCGTGTACGATTGACTGCATTCCCGTCGTGTTATAATTCGGTTATATTCATCTCTGAATTTCATTTATCATGTCATTACCGGAAAACACCTATGAAGATCCATTCCGCTTTAAAAATCAGTTCCTTACTATCTCATGGCTGTGAAGGGTTTTCTGCGCTACATTCATGACACGACTTCTGACGTTTCTTCTATTCATGATTAGCCGATTGTTTCCGAATTTCAGGACGTATTTCGGAAGAACTTCCAAGAATACCTCCTATTCGCGATGTTGAGTTTAACATTGAGCTTATTCCCGGAGCTGAGCCTATCTCAAAAGCTCCTTATCGCATGGCACCGATTGAGTTAAAAGAGTTGAAGGATCAGTTACAGGAGTTGTTGGAGCGAGGTTTCTTCGCCGAGTGTATCGCCATCGGGGTGTACAGTTCTGTTTGTCAAGAAGAAGGACGGTAGCATGAGGTTATGTATCGACTACCGTGAATTGAATACGGATCACCATTCGTAATCGTTATCCCTTCACGTATCGATGATTTATTTGATCGCTTCAGGGCGTACACATTTTTCCAAGATGATTTACGATCTGGTTACCATCAGTTGCGAGTGGAAGAGCAGGACATTTCCAGACTGCTTTGCGCACCACGGTTATGGTCTTATGAATTCTTGGTTATGCTTTGTCTCCACGAATGCTCCAGCTGTACTTTTTGGACTTGATGACGAGTTTTCATAGATCTTGGACAAGTTCGTCATCGTGTTTCATTGATGATATTTCTGGTCTTCCTAAGTCAAAGAAGACAGAGAGCATCTCCGCACTGTTTACAGAATTTTACGACAGGAGAAATTATATGCCAAGTTTCAAAAGTGCGAATTTTGGTTGAGTAGTGGCTTTCTGGGTCACATTGTTTCAGCGAAGGAATTACTAGGGGATCCGGCGAAGGGTTGAGGCTATCACCACATGGCAAGACCGACGTTTTGTGACCGAAGTACGGAGTTTTCTTGGATTAGCAGGTATTACCGCGATTCGTAGGGGTTTTCTCACGATTTAGCCTTACCTTAACAAGGCTTATGCGAAAAGGTGAGAAGTTTGTATGGAATGAAGAGCGAGAAAAGAGCTTTGAAGAGCTTAAGCAACGTTTGGTTTCCTCGCCTATTCTTACTCTTCCATCTGGTACAGGTGGATTCCAGATTTACAGTGATGCTTCTAAGAAGGGTCTTGGGTGTGTACTCATGCAGCATGGGAAAGTGATTGCCTATGCCTCACGACAAACTTACAAGCCCTATGAGGTGATAACTATCTACTCATGATCTGGAGTTAGCAGCCGTTGTCTTCGCTCTCAAAATTTGGAGGACACTATCTTTATGGCGAATCATGTGATATTTTTACCGATCATAAGAGTCTTAAATATATCTTTCAAGCAGCGAGAATAAAATAGCGGACGAGAGGCGTTGGTTGGAGTTTATTGAAGATTATGGACCCACATTCAGTACCCAATCCGGTAATTCAATGTTGGTGGCCGGATGCTTTGAGTAGGAAGTCGGGTATGATAGCTGGTATCAAAGTGGAAGAAGGGATTATTCGTGACCTTGAGGATTTTGGATATCGATTATGTGTTCGTGACAGAGTGGTTTCTGGGCTATCAGAGGGTTTGAGCCTAACCTAATTTCACAGATCAGACAGTCTGACGGGATGACGGAGAAATCTGGGCAATTATTCAGAATATTGATCAGCAGACCGAGTTTCGCGTTGATGACGATGGCATTTTATGACAGGGTACTAAATTATGCGTACCAGAGGATCCTACACTTCGAGAAGCCTTGATGGTACCTGCAGGCTCATAGTTCTTCATTGTCGATCCATCCTGGTTCGACGAAGATGTTTCACGATCTCAAGCAAACACTTTTGGTGGAGTGGTATGAAGCGCGAGTGCTAGTTTGTGTCAAAAGTGTTTAAATGTCAGCAGGTTAAGATTGAACACCAACGTGCAAGTGGACTATTGCAACCGTTAGATATTCCTGTTTGGAAGTGGGATGAAATATCCATGGATTTTGTTACCGGGTTAACCCGGGACTCAGAGGAACACATTGCTAATCTGGGTTGTTGTAGGTTGCTTGACTAAATCGGCACATTTTCTTCTATCGTAAGGGATACCCCGTTAGTAAATTAGCAAAATGTTTCCAACACAGAATTGTTTGATTACACTGGTACTCCATCAGCGAATCGTGTCAGATAGAGATCACGTTTCACGTCTCTGTTTTGAAAGTTTACAGAAAGTTGGGGAACCAGGCTCAAGTTTAGTACAACTTTTCATCCTGAGACCGACGGACAGTCGGAGCGTACGATTCAAACATTAGAGGATATGTTACGTTCATGTGCTTTAGAATGGGCAGGAAATTGGGATGACTATATATGTCTAGTGGAGTTTGCCTACAATAACAGTTGGCATGCGAGCATTAAATGCGCTCCTTTCGAGATGTTGTATGGTAGGAATATGTCGGTGCTCCTATTTGTTGGGATCACGTCGGTGAAGTATCTGGGGTCGGAGATGATTGAGGTGACTAATGAAAAGGTCGCCGTCGCCAGGGAAAAGCTTAAGGAAGCTCAGACTCGTCAGAAGAGTTACGCCGACAGACATCGCAGAGCGTTAGAGTTCCAGCCGGGTGAACATGTTTTTCTGAATGTACTCACTACACGTGGAGTCAGGCGTTTTGGTACAAGGGCAACTTAGTCTCGTTTCATAGGACCGTTTGAGATTCTTGATCGCGGTGGTGAAGGGTTTCCTATCGTTGGCGTACCTCTCAGCTATCTCATGTTCAAATGTGTTTCATGTATCCATTACTCAGAGGGTTACTAAAGTATCATCCTCTTCTCGTTGTCTCTTATCCATTCGTCAGATCGTGAGGTTTATTCTTACACGGAAGAGCCTGAGTCTATTCTAGACCGTCAGGACAGAGTCATGAGGAACAAGACGATCCCTTTTGTCAAGATTCTTTGGAAGAATCACCCAGAGCGTGAGGCTACCTGGGAGACCGAAGAGTCTATGCGAGCTAGTTATCCTCATTTCTAGTTAGGTCGTATGTTTTCGTTTCGTTCTCATTTCGTTTTTCCATTCCGATTTATTTCAATTTTTCGAGGACGAATATTTTTTTTTAGAGGGGAAGTAGTTGTAAAAACCTAAAAATCTCACAAATGTGAAATTACCAAAATACCCTAATGAAAGAAAAAATGCATAAAAGCTTGAATAAATTCATTTAATGTTAGAAAATATTGAAAAATTACAATATATGGCAATTTATGAAATTTTGTAGGTCAAAGATACTTTTTGTTTATTACCAAGGAAAACTAATTAAATTATACTATATATGTTATATATGCCGAATTATGTGTTATAATCTAATTATACATTATTATTAATATAAAATAATTAAAGATAAATACATAATAATTATGCAAATAATAAAATCTGATTTAATACTATTTGAAAGCCCATAGGACTTGGCCAAACTTGTTTATGTATATCTTTTTACATTTTCATTTGCTAAATCATTAAAAACAAAAACCAAAAACCTAAAAAAATCAAGTGGCGGCACCAAAGAATTTTCCAGGACTTGTGCGATTTTTCTAAGATCATTTGAAGGCTAAGGAGTGTGGGAAAAATAGTGGGAAGCTTGGGGAGTGCTTGATTCGATTTTTGGTATTGTTTTGGGTTCGAAAATCACAACCGGGTTCATAAAATCATAAATTCACTAAGAATCATCAAGGATTGTAACTCACTTTTCATCATATAAATTCGATCTATGCATAAGAAAAATGTTCATGCACTTTATTTTGATTTTATAAATTGAAACATATTCAAAACCCTAATTTAGAAATGAAAATGAAATCGGCACATAAAATAATTGTAAAATTTATTTTATATTTTTATAAGGTTGTTCATATCTCATATAACTCAGAAAAATTGTTGGAATAATTTATAAATGATTCGAATAATTATTGAAGATTTATTTGTGTTTACCGAATTCGAAAATAAGGGAAAAAGGAAAGAAAATGGTTAAAATGAATTAGGGTTAGGGTTTTGTTATTTTGTCCAGGTGTAATTAATGCCAATGATTGGGAAATAATTGTGTTTGTGATTGGGGAAAATTTGATTAGGGTTTTGTGAATTAAATTGTTAGCCGAATTGTGATATAAAGAGTATAAGGACTTGTTTTGTAATTTCTGAAACTTTGGGGTCTGATTTAAGCATGTTATTATATTTGTTATGATCTGAGAAAAATAAGTTGGGGGGTAGAAAATGTCATTTTGATATTATTTATGTAAACCTTACTATTTATAGAAACCTGCTATTTATAGAAACATGCTATTTATGGAAACTTACTATATATAGAAACTGCTATTTTGGAAAGTCTATTTTTAGAAAGTTATTTTTGGAAAGTTTAAATATGGAAAACTTAATCATCAGGGAAAGTTATATTTATGGAACAGTTAATAAGGAAAGTCTTTTTTGGAAAACTTACTATAATAAGAAGCTGTATGTTATTCTTGTGTTAAACAAGATTTTTGAATGGTGGTTGATGGTGGTGGTGTGGTGGCTGAATATTTGGAGAGAGGAAGAGATAAACGTAACGATAAACGGTTGCACAGCCTCCCCGGCAACGGCGCCAAAAATTGATCAGCTCTGACTATACCTTAAAATATATATAATATAATAAAATATCAAATATATAGTAAGAATAGTCTAAAAGCAGAATCAATGATACCGAGAAGTAGTATAGAGCTTTCCCGGGTCGTAAATCCCCAACGAGGCTGGAATGGTAAATCGATACGATCGAAGATTTGAGTTTGAAGGAAGGAATGAGTTTGGGAAGTTGAAAAAGTCAAATTAAACAATAACGGACTAAAACGTTTAAGAAAAACCTAGAAATTACGAAATTAAACTAGAAAACGAAGGCCCGAATCCCGAACAAAAGGGGGAAAACCTAAAATCTTTAAAAATAAGCCTACGAAGAAATTTTCGCTTCTAAACTACTCTATGGACCAAATAACGAAGAATGAAAAAGACTAGACCGAAAACGGAGTTCGTTTGACCCAAAAACGAGTCAAAACAAAATCCCGTACCCGGACCCGTTCTTTAAAAGATGAAAAGTTATAAAAATGACCCTACGAAAAATTTTATATTTTTCCTACAAACTAGATGACAAAAGAAAATTTTCTAAAAAAGCAAAATATTTTTTTGATAATTTTTGTATTTTTTATGAATTAAATAAACTTTTAACTAAATTAAATTATAAAATTTAAACGTTTGCAAAAAAAATCTGAAATTTTTTCTAAAAATACTTTACAACTTGAAAGTCCTACGAAAAATGAAAAACAAAAATAAGCTGTGGGAATAAGCCCCCAAAATAAGCCGAACAGCTTATTAAGCTTAAAGGGTAAAACACCCTTAAATACTAAGCACCTTGGGTCTATAACGAAAAAGACCCAAGGGCGCAGTGGTTAAGTGTGTGTGAGTTAAAGGGGATGTATTGCTTGGTCCCGGGTTCGAGTCTTGCTCACCCGGACCAAGTATCTTCCCCTTTTACTTTTTTTTTTAAAACTCTAGGGTAGAAAGTGTAATAAACTAAACTAAAGGGTAGGCGGGCTAACTTTATTAAATTTACACTATAGTTCAAACGTGTAACCCTGCACTATGGAAAAGTGACAAAACAAACCCTACGACATGGCTTATTTTTTTAACTTATTAAAAAGTGATTTTTAGCAAAAACTTAAAACATGAAAGTTAAAGAACAGCTTATAATTAACAACTTTAACAAAGACACTTTTGACTTTGGTCAAAAGAATAAGCTATAAAATAAGCTTAAATGTGACAGCAGCTTATAAAGCTTTAAAGCTCAAAAGGTTAAGTCTTTTTGCATCTTTTGGTTGTTTAAGTTAAGCTAAGGACTAAAATAAGCAAAAGGGACTTAAACTAACTTAAATAAGCTAAAAGGGAAGGAAAAGCTAAACTAAATAAGCTGTGGGAAGCTTATTGACAGGAAAGCTTAACTAAAGCTTAAAGAGCTAAAGTGCTTAACTTGGACATTCAAATAAGCAAAAAAAAAGGATAAGCAAACTAAACTTTCTAACCTAACCTAAAAGCTACTAGGACACAATTTGAGCTTATGGGATAAGCTCAATAAGCTAGAATCAAAAGATAAGCAATCCTACAGCCTAAGGGATGCAAAACAGCCAAATGGCAAGATTGGGCTTAAAAATAGGCAACCAAATAAGCTTTTCAAAAGCTGAAACTGAAGAGGCTTATAGAAGAGCCTATAAGCTCTTAAAATAAGCCAAAAACTTGGGCTTAATTGCTTTTAGTGGCTGAGAAAGATGAGCTTAAAGGTCCCCCTTTGCACCAGGGGATCTTTATGGCAAAGCTCAAGGGCTTATTTGACAGCTTATTTTAAGCTGTCAAATAAGCTCTAAAAGCAAAAAGAAGCTTAAACAGATTGAGTACTCTATCTAATGGACTTGTGCACAAATTTTGGACTTGTAAAAACCCTTTTTACTTGCTTATTTTTGACTGAGAAAAAGGTGTTTTGGGCTTATTGAAACTGTGGCAATAAGAACCTTGGTGATTTTTGACTCACAAAGTCAAAACACCAAGGGTTGGTGCAGCTTGGTTTTGACACACAAAATACACAAATTTTTACCCTTAACTCAAATTCACAAGTGCTTATCCCAATAAGCACTTGTGGGGACTTTAAAATTCTCACAGTTTCAAAGAAGATTTGTACACTTTTGAAAAACAATTTTCCAACTAAAAATATTTTAAAAACAGCTTAAAAGTGTCTTAAAACTTGTGCTGTAAATGACCAAGTAACCATAACCCATGCTAAAAGCCTTTTTGACCCGTTTTGGCCTTGTGCCAAACACCCCTTTATTTAAAACTGTCAAACCAAAGAGGGATTAAAATCCATTTTTAAGCTAAAACTTAAAAAACCTTTTATCTACTCCTACTTATTTTGACTTATTTAACCTATTTCAAAACTAAAAAGCCTAGCTTATTAAGACAAATAAGCAGTTTTCCTCAGTAGCATTTACACTGATTTATGACAATTTTTAAGCAATATCTAATGTATGGACAAAATTATGCAATAAAAACTCACAATAGCCTAATAATAAGCCTAAGCTAATGTATTTGTAAAGATAAAAAGCAAATAAGCTAATTCCTTAAGCTAAAAGATAAGCTAAATGAAGAATAGAAAATTGAGACCTTGATTTTTTTGTTGTCTTCAGAACCAAGCCAACTCTTTCTGAGTGAAGTGGACCTAAAAAAAGCTGTCCTAATGGCCCTTGCCTCTATTCCCTGAGCAATAAGCTCAATAAGCTTTTATGAGCTTATTTCTCCAATAGCTTCCAAAATCAAAATCCAATGAACATTTATGAACTAAAATCACATGAGACAGTATTTGAGAGCTTTTTAATAGGTATTAAACTGAATTTTGAGCTTATTAACAGGAATAAGCTCAAATTAGCTTATTAGAGCTTCATGAATTAAAAACTGGCTTTAATTTTTCAATTAAAAACTGCTAATTACAATTGCATAAAGAAGTTAACTTGAAACACTTTAAACTACAACAAATACTTAATTAAAAACAAGAAAATTAAAACTTAAAGTAAGTTACAATACATGCCAGAATGGCGTTACAAGGCTATTTATAGCCGAAAACTAAAGCTAGGTCTTTTTTTCTTCTTTCTCTTTGCTGTGCTTGTTTGTAGACACACAAACACAGGTGTGTTTGTTTTGTGAGAGTGTCATAGCCTTTAATCTTGACCCTTCAATCTTTAAAATCAATCTCGGCCATCGAATTTGGTTCTTGGGGGTGTGGTTGCCAAGTTGGCACATATGTACTGGGAAAGGTAGTGGAGGAGGGGATTGATATCCATAGAGGGATGAAGGTCGTTGTGGTAAAAACGGTTTTAACAACCCTGATTGTGATTTGGGGAAAAAGGGCGGGAAAAGAGAAGTTGGGGGAATATAACTAAGTGGGGTTTTGTGGTTTTTGGCAAAAGTGGCTGGCCCCTCATGGTTTATGGTTTCATCACACAATTATGGTCCTAGTGGTAAGTACTTTTGGGACTGGCAAAACATTCCCCAAGAGTTATATTTAACACCTTTGCAACATGACCTTGTGGTGTACAAGTTAGGGGGGTTGGCAGTTTTGCCCCCCCACTTGTCACTTTGAACAAATTGCAAAATAAGCCCTTGTCTTCTCTTTTTCTCTTTTCTCCTTTATAAATAAGTTTAGGGTTTGGCAATTTCAGCCCCTAAACTTATATTTCTTTGACTTTGGCCCCGGGGTTGACTTGTGTTGATTTTGACTTTGACCAGTTGACTTTTCTGTTGACTTTTTGACTGGATTGACTTTCCGGCTTTGATTTGGCTTTGTCTTTCACAGTCTTTTCCATTCCGAGTCCGGTTTTGTCGTTTTGGCTTTGTTTTTCGTCTTTTTCTTAGTTATCCGTTCCTGCACAATACAATTAGCAAAACAAGCATATATTTGGCATTTTAGGTCCGTTTTTGGTTATTTCAGCTCGTTTTTAAAGGTAAAAGGTATGTGTAATTAAGCACATACCAATGACATGTTTGTCAGTTCTGAGTTTCAGGTTTTCATGTACTTTGGGGTAAGCTGTAGCGTAGAAGTCTTCGTCCATGTGCTCAGGGTTTGGTCCAACAAGAGCCACATGTTCTTTTCCAGGGTCTGAGTCTTCTTGCATGGGCTTAAGGTTTGATCCAGCTAGAGCCTTATGTCCTTGTCCAGGGTTTGATCCAGCCTGGTTTTCATTACGAACAGATATCCCTATTCCTGATGTGACTGTGGTCGAAGCACCTTCACCTTGTTCTTTGTCAACTTTAGGAGCAGTGGCTTCTGTTCCACTTTCTGTTCATTCTGAATTAGTTGTTGATGAAGATTCATGGACCACTTTCTCTAATGTATCATCTTGAGGTTGAGAAGAGGGTCCCTTTGTCGAATCATGAGGTGCTTGATCATGCCTTTGAAGAATAAACTGATCCGTAGTACTTTTCTTCTTTGACAGATCTATCAGTGAGTGTGCGGCTTGCTCTTCTGTTACAATAGCCTTTCCCTTTCCCTCTACATCTGGGAGTCTTTGTATTTCCTCAGCAACACGTTCACGGATAGCTACTCTCCTCCGACCATTTCTTGACGTTGCGGTAGAAAGGAAGGATCCATGCTAAGCTTAATTGCTCGTTTCAGGTCAGCATCAGCACCTTCACCTTCCTCCTTTTTCTTGATGCGCATGCCCAAACTCAACTTCTTTGTCCGTTCGGACAGATCAATCACTCTCCTTATAGTTCCAGTTCATGTTTGAGCTCATCTTCGTTCATACAACAAGCAAAGGCTTTTCTCGCGAACTTTTCTTGAGGGAGTAATCTTGGATGGTTTCTTTTTATAGAGCTTAGGTATTTTGTATGAAGGTGGTTTTGTTGCTTGACAGTCGGCTTGGTTGGTTTGAACTAGAGTGAGCTTTTTGTGGTGCATGCTTTTCCATGTACAATTGCTTGCTTACAGCTATCTTGTGGGGTTTTCTTCGTAATCTTGCAACCATATTCTAATATTTTGAGATAGTACGAAGATTGTTGAATAGCTTCAGTATTCAAGGTTTGGGAATTGCCATCAAACACATCATCTGTTTCACCTTTAGGGATAAACTTGAGATTCCCTAGCAGAAAATCATCTCCTGGAAGATGACGAGGAGACTCAGGTCTTCTATGTACATTGCTGGTGCTCCCCAAATAGTAGATTATCATCTTTGTAAACCACCCGTAAGGAATGAGGAGAGGAACTGCTTTCTTATTAGGGTCTTTCAGACTGGCTTTATGACTGGCCTTATGAGAGAAAAATGTTTGGATTCCTTGAGTAAATTCTTCCCACAACAATTCCGCATGATCAATGTTAGTTTTTATGACGATGCCCCACAGCATTTGCAGAACTGGGTGTCTGGGTTTGTCACTGCCAGATGTATTTCCGGTTAAGCACTAGTTGATCAGGGAAAGAATTTCTCTCCATGACTGATATACATAATTCACACGTATATTAGAGACAAATTCTATAGGTTCAGGGTACCCCACCTGATTCACAAAATCAATCACCGTGTCACCAGTCGGAGGTAATTCAAATGGGTGAGCTGGGTCGACAGGAGTGATATCTAAGGCCTTTCTAAGAAGATCTGCACTTAGATTGAACCATTGTTCATCAACTTGACAGCTGTAAACCCCAGTCTTCTCGTCATACCTCATAGTGTTCCAGAACTGTTGAATGTAGATAGTAGGAACACTAGCAGAGGCAGAGAAAGCTCTGAAGAAGTTGGTGTTATGCAGGATGTCCACTGATATCTGAAAGATGGGGTTCTTTTGTATCGTTTGTGCATCGAACAACAGATTGCTTTTTCCGATTTGTAACCATGCATAGCGAGGTAAAATATGTTCATCTGTTCTTGTTGGTGATTGAGCGGGAACATTTTGTTCTGCCATCGTATTATGCATAAGAGTATTAACAAAGAGGATAACCATTGCAGAGAAGCGATGTTAGAGAGAACGTTAGTTCTGTTTAAGTCATGTCATGCCGCGATTGATTAAAACAGAATTAACTCTGGTATGATGAAAAGCAGCATATTAGGACACAAGTTGCAGAATTATCCAACAGGATCAATTACATGTTAACTAAGCCCGGATGGGTGTTAGAAATGTAACTTGGTCATTGGAATGGGCCTCGATTGATTGATGGCTTAATGGGTCAAATTTCTAAAAATAAGCCCAAACCGCCACCTAGCAGTTAGTCAACCCGCCGTGAGGTGGATTGAGCAAACCGCCGCGAGGAAAGGCACCAACCCGCTGAGAATATTTTAATAATAGGACAAACGCGCTGTAAATAAAAATTAGGGGGGGGTGAAAAAGGGGCTGGTTGATTATTTAATGTTTAAAAATATTGATGAGACCAAACCGCTGCGTGGCAGCGATTTACCTGTGCGAATAAAATAATACAAATTAGGGCAACCCGCCTTCATCAAACCGCCATGAAGCAACTCGCCACAATTAATAATAAATATCGACGTGGCGGGTTGACTATTTTAATAATAAAATATAAATTTCAACCAAACCGCTGCCATGCGGCGGTTTTCATGAAATAATAAAATATTATTAAAATCAAACCGCCACCAAGCATCTAAGCAACTCGCCATGATGAAAGACTACTTATGAATCAAAACACATTCTCATTTGGCAAACCTAAACACAACCTAAAGCATTCCTAATCTTTCATACGCATCAGATACACACTAGCAACATCCTATAACACACAAACCAAAAACTGCTTATGATTTTACTAAAGTCCAAAAACCGCACCTAGAAAATCGCATAGGGCCATCACGGATGGTTTGCAAAATGGATAAACAAATATATATAATTGATCACAAGCCCATTCCACACCTTTCCCCTCAATCAATTAGCATTTATACACACTTATTTAATTTTCGAACCCTAGATACAAATTCTTAAGATTTTACTCATTTTAGTATGATTCACTTCGATTCCTATGATCTATAGATAGAATAAAAGGTAAAGAACAAAGTTTGATTGATACCTTTGCATGAAAAACACAGGAAATCGAAGATTGAAGGAGGTGTTCGTAGTGGCAATTTGCGATCGTGTGTGTGTATGTTTATGTTTGACCAGATTTGAACAACTTTGACCAAAGAGCAACCCGTCGAGCCTTAAATACCCATTCTTTAGAAATTGACAGATTTAGTCCCTGAGCTTTCTATCTTCTTTAATTTCTTTGTCTAAGTATTTCTAAGGTTGTTCTAAGTTTGAAATTTGGCTGATTTGGTCCCTATTGATTAATAAAGCTAGGAAACACATCACAAAGTTGCATTAAAGTCCCTAATCCTTTAAACAACAGACATTTATGGCCCTTTGAATTAAAATTAATTAACTCCCCTTCAAACTTTAACCCATTTGGAATACAAAAACATTTTCTCACTTGTCCATAGAAGATAGAACAGATTTCAACTTGAGTGGTTCAGATACTGATAAAATTACTGCTGGAGTAAATGCGACGAAATCCCTATTAGTAACTTATTAAACATAATAATTACCACTCTTATAGCTTTTGACAATTTATACTCACACTTTCATAGCATACAACACTCCTAAACCGCCATGGAATATCCTCCCAATCACTTCTTTTAGAAACCTGTGTGATGAAGTAAATTTTCAAATTCACTCTCCCCCTCAAACAATGACCCGTTTTCTATTGAAAGAGTTGTAGTCATTGATTGAGATGAAAATTTTACTTGAACAGCTATACCACCACCATCGTTAACACAAATAATTTTGAAGAATCAATTAAGAAAAATATTGTGGTTTTTCAAAAATGGAATACTTCTCTTTCGAGTTAAGAAAATGCACTGAAGCTTACATTAATCCTTTTGATCATGAATATAAGTAACCCATGCCTGGAGGAAAATTAATTCCCCCGAGTTTTGAAACTAGGTTTGCAATCTGAAGTAATTGCAAGCCTGTAATTCCAAATGACTTAAAATATTTACAAAGTCCATTATTATTATTATTATTAATTTTTTTTAAACATGTGGCAAAGGAATAACACACGGCATTCGTTTAAATCATCCTCTCCTTCTTAGAAGGCGTCTGAGAGTTTGCTGGGTCAAACTCTTCACCTAATGCGTGAAGAAGAAATCGAACCTTATTCTCGTTGTAATGCTTTTGTGAGTATGTCCGCAAGTTGATAGTTCGTTTCCACGAAGTAGAGTTCAACCACTCTATTTTCCAACTTGCCCCCCCCCCTCGATGAAATGTGATGTAATGTCGACGTACTTTGATCAAGAGTGCTGGACATTGTTTACAGCAAAGAGCAATGGCACTTTGTTATCAACAGTACAGAGGAATTTTTATTGAAATTCAAATCCGTAGTCTTTTTAGCTGGGATCGCATTTAAAGGATTTGAGCACAACATCCAGACATGGCAATGTATTCAGCCTCTGTTGTAGATATTGCAGTGCTTCTTTGCTTCTTTGATGACCATCTAACCAATCTATCTCTAAGAAACTGAGCACTTCCTAACGTACTTATTCTTGAATCTTGACATCCCGCATGATCCGCATCTGCATAAGCTGTTAGTGACATGGCGTTGTCTTTCGAATACCAAAGACCCATGTTAATGATTCCTTTTAGGTACCGAAAGATACATTTGATTGCTTCAAGGTGCTTTTTGTATGGCTTAGCCAGATAAAGTCTAGCACACAAGTAAAGCATACATCGAATACAAGGTCGGGTCTACTGGCAGTAAGGTACATTAGGGAGCCAACCATTCCTCTAAATTGAGTTTGGTCAACTGGAATCCCCAAGAGATCCTCGTCCAGTTTCAATCGATCCACCATTGGTGTATGGACAGGGTCAGAAAGATCCATTCTATATTTCTTTAAGGTTTCGAGAGCATATATTGCTTGGTTAATAAAGATGCCTCCGAGACTTTGAGAAACTTGTAGTCCTAAGAAAAACGACATGTGTCCCATCATCGACATCTGAAATTTGGAGCTCATCTCTTTGGAAAATATGTTACATGCATTATGATCAATTGAGGCAAAAATGATGTCATATATGTATATTTGAACTAGTAGAATATGTTTGCCTGATTTGCGTGTGAATAACGTTGGATCCACGACACCCTTGAAGAATTTATTAGCCATTAGGAACTTTGATAGTGTGTCATACCACCGCCCGTTAGTCTTGCTTTATCCCTACAGAGCCTTCTTCAGACGAAAACGTTTATAGGATTATTCGGGTCCTCAAATCCTTCAGGTTGACTGACAAAGACTTCTTCTTGAAGATCACCATTCAGAAAAGCAGTTTTGACATCCATCTAGTAGATGATCATATTTTTGGTTGCTGCATTGGCAATGAATATCCTGATGGCCTCTATCCGTGTAACGGGAAAGAATGCAACGATTCTTCAAATCAATACCCTCCCTCTGACGATATCCCTTTGCCACAAACCGATGCTACTATTTTTTAGAGACATCACCATACTCAATCAACTTCACTTGTAGATCCACTTGAGAGCGATAACCATTACATAGACTGGGCGAGGTACTAATTCCCATACTTCAAGTCGATCAAACTTGTGAATTTCATCTTGCATGGCTTGAAACCAGCAGTCTTCTATTATGGCCATTTTGAAATTCTTTGGTTCGACTGTTGACAGTTCAGTATGGAAACAACACCATAAAGCATCGGAAGCTAACTGTTTTCTAGTGGATACCGAACGAGAAAGATTACCAACTATATTATCAAGAGGGTGATCTTTGGACCATTTTCTGAGATGAGCTGGTGGTTGATTAACTTGGTTGGGTTCAGCTATACTAACATCCCCTAATGATGACTGTGCAGAACATGGTTCTCCAGTAGCAGGGTTATTTGAGGGATGAAGGGTAGCTTGAGTAATTGGGGTGTCTTCGATAGTGGGTCCAACTACAACATCATGTTGAATGACTGGAGGTTGTATTCTAGATGACGACGGTGAAAAACTTGTTGATGGTGCATCTTAAGCAAATGTTGTAGACACAGATGTACTTGATGGAACAACATGAGGGTTAACAGCAGTAGCCGAAGGTGCTGGTTCATCAAATCTAGTTACTTCAAAGTATTCATCGAACATAGGTTAACATAATAACTACAGATCTTTATCCGTCGGTAGAACATAATTGGTTGCATGGACACGAATAGGTTATGACCCTAAACTGATTGTCCAGAGCGTCATCGACATAGCTCGGGTCTGAACTGATGTGGTACAGGAGTCATTGTCTATGCACACATCGAATGTGACATAATTGTTTTCATTATTCGACGGTTCTTTTGTTGTAGATTCACAAACCCTTCCTGCTGGTAGCACAACCAATCGAAAATCCCAATGTCAGCTTGGCTGCAATTTACCTAGATCTTCGCTATCATATTGTAGGGAAGGCATAAGCACCAAATACTCGAAATAAATGTAAGATTAGGCTTCTTATCATGCACATGCTCTAGGGGTTTTGTTGTGACGATATAATTAGGATCGGTTCTGGGTGTACAAGCCAGTAGCGACACTTCTGCCCAACACAAAGAAACATCGAAACCTTTTGAGAATATCAGCATTGTACTTGCTGCTTCCACAAGTGTATGATTTCGTCTTTCGACAATGCTGTTTTGTTGAGGAGTTCTCGGAACAGACTTTTGATAAAATATGCCAACACCTTCATAATATTTAGACATAACTTGGTTGACGAATTCCGTTCCATTGTCTGTTCGGATGTATCTGACTGTTTTGTTGAGACCAACTTGTATTTGCTTAAGAAAGTTGATGACAAACACGAGTCTCATAACTTTGGATCTTAAAAAACTTACCCATGTAATCTTAATATTCATACCACTGATGACTAAAATGTATTTCTTCTCATTAATACTCTGTACTGTCATTGGACCACATAGATCCATGTGAAGGGTATGAAGAAATTCCATATTAGTGTTTTTAGATTTTGGTTTGTGGGAGTACTTCTTGCTTTTTCCAAGTTGACAGGCTGAGCAAAGATGACCTTTTTCAAACTTCAATCTTGGTAAACCTCTAACCAGATCTTTTTGAGCAAGATCATTGATTGTGCAGAAGTTTAAATGGTTTAAACGACGATGCCACAACCATGATTTGGTCTTGGAAGCTTTGGACAACAAGCATACTGGAGAAGACTTCATCATATCATCAATCAATATCGTGTACAAATTGGTGCTACGACCACCTTTAAGTAAGTCTACGCCATTCATATCACAAACAAAGCAAGAATGCTTTCTGAAAGCAATTTCAAGATCAGAATTACAAAATTGCCCTACAGAGAATAGATTGTGTCCAAGACCTTCCACATAGTATACTTTGGAGATCACACTGTCACGAATAACATAATCTCCATAACCCATGATAGCTCCAAAGTAATCATTCCCGAATCTGACTGTCCCGATAAACTTTTCCACAAAGTTCTTGAGCTTTGAACGATTCCCCGTCATATGTTTTGAACAGCCTGAGTCCAGATATTAAAGGACTACATGTACGACCTGTATTTGAAAACAGTTTAGTTGAAGTTTGGAATTTTCAGTCCCTAATTATTTGGGGTCTTGTTGTTAGCAATATAATATAATATTCACAGAAACTAGTTAAAGGCACAGTTCGCCTAATGCAAATTTCTTTCCTGTGGCTCCATTGATAACCACAATTAATATTCACCTAAGGTGAATTTCTTTCTTGGGTCTCCATGATAACCAATATCAGCAATAGTTTGCCCGTTTGCCTTTCCAAACCCGCTTGGTCTTTTCAACTGTTATCAGACCAGTTTTGCCTTTTGTTTTCCAAATCTGCTTCCCTTTATTCAAGACAATTTTAACAATGAGGGTTGCATTCACATAACTTAAAATATTAACAACACACATTTCATGATTTGCAGAGTTTAAACATTTGTTACACGTTTTGCACACAAATTCAGAATTCGAATTAATTACAACACGCTTAGAGCTAATGCTAGAATCAACCCGATTCACTTTTGTCCAAACAGACTTATTTCAGGGTGGTCTCCTACTTTCTTCTTATTCCTCACTCTTAGCAGCTGCAGGATCCTATTTTTCTATGAATTCTTCTAGGCCTTTGATCCTTGCCTATCATGGAATGTTTTACTAACTCCCGTAAAGGAATCACAGGGATATTAGAATGTTGAACTTTCTGGTATTCTTCGTGTTTCTGTGTGTTACTAGATGAAGTTCCTGGTTTATCATTAAAAGTAACTTGCTTTTTCCTAGTTACAGGGGTAGAGGGAGCCTTGTTATCTTTTTCATTGAAACTTTTTGGGCAAGTGCTAATCACATATTCTAACAATTCCTGAGATAGCTTAGTGTATTGACAATCATAGTTAAGTGCATTATCCAGTGGTTTAACTACTCTAGCTTCCTTTATAATCTCCCTAACTGTTTCTACACTCTCATTAAGATGGTTGATATAGTTTAAATGAGCACTCCTATTGTTCTTAAGGGGATGAGGGATGGGTTTAACATCAATGGCATACATGCCAGGCATAAGAACTTTTGGTTTTACAGAGTCACTAATGACACAAGACACTTTGCTTTTCAACTGAGCCTTTAGACTCTCAATTTCATTTAACATGGTAGATGTCTTTTCTTCTATGTGAACGCCATAATCTAATGGAGTTCAACAATTCCTTGTAATGTGTTTTGATTTTTCTAGTTCTACTCTAACGATTCATTTTGTTTAATAAGAGCAGTGACATCTTTAGCATTATAAGTTTCACAACTTTTGTCATTCATTTTAGAGACTTGAGCTTTCAAGTTTCTAATTGCGTTGTCCTTTTCTTAAAGCTGTGTTTCTAGAATTTTAATTCTGAAAAATAAGTCAAATTCAGGAACATCCTGAGAAGTTTGTGATTTGTTATTTCGAAAGTTTTCTTGAAGGTGTTGATATTTTAATTGCAAATTCAGGTATTCCACCTCAAGTTTGTTAAAACCTCTTATCATTTCATCATTAACATCCTTTTGATTCTCATTTTGTAATTTAGATATCTCGAATTCAAGATCTAGACAACGTGATTGTTCAACAGCAAAAAAAAACCAAATCAATTGATTCGACAAACAAATTAGCAATTAATTCCATTGAACACCAATGAGAAGTTTTCCTTTCAATTTCAGCACATTGCTTATCCACATATTCGGTCCACCTCTGCTGACATCTATCAAAAATTCTTTCATTCCTTTAACTTTTAAGAGAGAGCCTTTTGAACTCCTTCAAAGTGTTGTTTAAGAGTATTGGGAAAAATTATGACTTCAGTAGATAACATCTTTTTGTTGTTTCAAAACCTCTTCCCCTTCGGTAAGACCTGTTTGGTGTGGATTCTCCTTTTACATGTTTTGTCAAATTCCGTAAAAAGTTGTGTGATGTATAAAGAATTAATTTTCACTTGAACTTTTTTGTGGGGAAGAAACCTGGGGACAAAAAAAATCTTTGACAGGTGTATTGTGTGGATACCACGGTTTGAAAGTGGTTTCAGAACTGAGTCTTCAACCTTTTTCCTGTCATTTTCATCTTTGGCCCAAAATATCTGCTCAGGTCAATCTCTCTGAGGTGCGAAGATTGCAGATAGTTCTCTTTGAGTAATTCTTGGGTGCAAACTTAACTTTATTGAAATACACTAAGGCATTACCATTGTCTCATACAATTCTTTTCCTAGTCAACTCAGCTATCTCAAGAGTTTCCTCCAAGTCATGCACAACAGCAGGTTTATGATTGGTCAGGACTAATTTCAGTACATTATAAGAGGAGCAGATTGAACTTGCTTTGCACGTGTTCAGACATAAGGGTTTTTGTGTAGCCTATGCTACCTTTTTCTTTCATCAATAAAACGGTTTTGGTTTACATAACATGTGCACCGTTTGAACATACTGATCTTGTTTGAATAATCTATCTTTAACCATTTCTTTAGCTTTTTGATTCCTAAAAAGCTCTTCAAATGTATTTTATCTGACTTTTGTTTAAAATCCTGTTTCTAGTTGTCCACTTCTTCCTTCATTACTTGTTATTGTCCACTGTAGAACGAAGTTGCATTGTACAGTAATGAAGTTCCGATTTTAAAGACTTTTCCTTCTATTGTCGTCAGAGATAAATATTCTCATTTATTCATCAACTTATTTTGTTCTCTTTCAGTTAATTCAAACTTTGTCCATTTTTCATACACCCCGACCAGTTCCTTATATCTCGCAAGTTCAGAAGTCAATGTGTCATTAACTACTTTAACATGCTTATTTGCTGACATACTTTGGACACCCTGTTCATGCATATCATCTATAATCGACATTAATGCATCATTTCGAACAGAAGATACATTACTTTGTACAACATGCTCTTTGTTGTCCTCCATATACTGATTATACGGAATAATATTACTATCACTCGTATATTCAGCATCAGAGTCAACAATGTAGTTGTGTTGTACATCATTTTGCATCTCGTGTACTTCATGATACTTATCCATATGATCTACAAAGGTATCATGATCTTGTACCTCAAACGGAGTATTCGAGTCATATGATGGCCCGGCTTCATCGTAGATTGGATCTTCAGATGAAAGATTTACCATGAACATGGTCTGTATATTAGGAGCCTCATCAACATCAGAGTCGAATGCATCACATTGATCAGCTTCAAAGATATGATCCACATTGAGTGCCAAATCTTTCTCGGTTGGATCATCCACATCATCATCAAAGTTGGTGACCTGTTCTCCTGCAAGAAACAACAACTGTTCTTCATCCAGTACTGCACCATTCTCCTGGGCTTGCATAAGTAGCATCTTGTCCTTGAAGTAGTCTGAATCCTGAAGTCGCTTTGGTCGAGGACATTCTCGTGCTATGTGCCCGAGTCCATTACAGTTGTAGCACTTAATGGGTTTAGCTTGACCAGGATTCACATTGCCACCTCTGTTCTGACCTCCAGCATTCCCAGCTACAACATTTCCTCTTGCATTGTTCCTCTGAAATGGTCTTCCTTGATTATTCGCATTGTATCTTCCACGGACATCTTGAACCACAACTCTGCCGTCTTGAACCGTAGCTTTGTTCCTTGCATTAGAAGACGTTCTGAGTTGATTGTTTGTTTGAGGAAGATGTGATTTGTACGATTGAGTGAGGAGGACAAGTGTGTTGGTTAAACTTTCAATCAAGTTTTATCAGCTGACGTGCTTCCTTGTCCAGTTGAAAGTTTTATCACAATTGATGTTTGATTTTTGAGGATTGTGGAGAAAAAAACCCTCAGATGAATTGTGTTGGAAACTTCTGAACCAGGCATTAGACACTAGTGCAAAGGATCATTAGTTGGATTGAATGAACCTTTCCATCACAATTCTGTTCTCATTAGCAAGCACCTCATGTTGCTTTAAGTAAGCATGACAACATCAAAGTTAGACCTTTCAAACTCTGTTGAGTTTTACTTCATTATTAATCGCTCCATTCAGTTACTTGTTGTTCATAAATTTAGAGTTAAGCTGCAATTCTGACATGGTCATCTATGTTTTTCTCATTCATTAATGAGCTATTGTAAACCTGACATAGTATACATGAATGATTCTCCTTTGATATTGCAGAAGTGTTTCAAATTCAACGTATAATTAAGATTCTCGTCATACCTTTGTTAACTCAGAGCTTCCATAAATCATCTCCACATTGCCCCTAATATCTTTGGCTTCAGTAAAGTTGATGATGAGTTGTAGATGTTCTGGTGATAGCCTTTGAAGTAGAGATAATCGTAGCACGAATGTCCAGCTTTATACTGCCCTTTTGTTCGCTGAAAGTCGCCAAGACTCTAGTACGTTCTGGACCAAGAGAAGATGCACCCTCGACCCTCCTTCAGTAAGGTATCTCTCATTGTTCCCATTTGAAATGGACCTTCAGTAATTGATTTCATTATATTCTCTCCGATTATCTTTTCCCAGACAATACAGACGAATCCTTGTTTGCCGATGTTCAAAGTCCTATTCTATCAAGCATGGTGGGCGGTATCAGAATCGGCAATACTGGATATCTACTGACATATTAACATCTTGATGGATTGGTTAGAATGCAATAACTTTTACGGGATTTTACTGAGTCTAAGATTTAAACCAATAATTAGTTTACCGGGATCTACAAAATCAATTGAAAACCGTAAATGAATAATGTTTGTGTTAATTTGGTTTGTTGATTTGTTTGAAATTTGGCGCAGTTGGATTATGAAAAAATAAATTTTACCCTATTACCAAAATCTAAATTTGGTGTAAAAATAAGCTAAAAAGGCTAAAGAAAAAAATTATATTTTACTTAATTTTTCCCGCCAAAAAGTGTCGCTAAAAAGGTGTCGACCGAAATAATTTTTACCCTATTACCAAAATTTAAATTTGATGTAAAAATAAGTTAAAAATGCTATAGAAAAAAGATTACAAATTACTTAATTTTTCCGCCAAAAAGTGTCGCTAAAAGGGGTGTCGTCTGGATACTTTTTTTTTTAAATCAAACCGCTGCGTATATGTTTCTATCAAACCGCCGCTTTGAAATCAACCAAACCGCCTCCTATTGATTGAGCAAACCGCTGCCTAACAGGCCAACTCGCCGCCAAGATCTTACTAGGCAAACCGCCGTGGTTTTGAAGTAACTCGCTGCCTAGTTTTGTTAACTCGCTGGATCAATAAAATAATCAACTCGCCGTGAGCAACTCGCTGCCAATAAACTAAGCAACTCGCCGTGAGCAACTCGCTGCCTATAATCTTATCAACTCGCCGTGTGTTTTAGCAACTCGCCGTACCTTTTACCAACTCGCCGGCTATTATTTTCAAGCCAACTCGCCACTATCCTGTGTAAACCGCCGCGAACAAGCAACTCGCCACCAAATTTAAACAAACCGCCGCGAATATAATTATTAAAATTAAGCAACTCGCCTTTGACTTTTGGCAACTCGCCTTTGACTTTTTCCTAAATTTCCGGATCTTGTCCCTACCTTGTCAAATCGCCGGCTAGAAAACAATATAATAACCAACTCTCCACGATGAACACTAGCTCGATTTAAGCAACATCAATCCATTTGAGCCTTTTGACCACGAAACAAAGCTAAAACATGTAACACAATGATGGTGTATGAAGATTAACCTTCCAATATCATGTGTTTCTTCCTGGATCAAAAGATACGAAGCAACTCTCCACGAAGAACACCAAAATAATTCGAACCTTATAAGCTTTGTTTTCGATCTTGAGGCTTGAGAATCACTTGTAATAGCAACAATACTTCTTCCTTAGCATTTATAGCATGAATAACCACAAGATTAACCAACAAAGTAAGCCCGAATAATCCTTTTGAGCCGTGGGCTTTTCTAAACAAAATAAGCCACGAAATTTAGCTTATTTAACCATAAGAATCAATCACGAATCCAACTAGGCTCTGGTACCAATTGTAGGATCGTTTATTTCATAACACGGTGATGATTCTTGTGATTGGGCTAGTTTCTAGAGAGAGAAACACATGAGAGAGAATATCTAGAGAGAGAAAATGTGTTTTCTATGAAAAGAGTAAATGACTAGCTTGCCTCTTCCAAAGTTGGAAGAGGCTTATATAGTTTTTACAAAATACCGGGTATTAGTACCCGGCTTAAAACCGAAAGACATACGATTAACTATTAAACTACGAACTATTATAAACAATAAATATACGGGGTGACCGAGTCTTTTACTCATATCTAACAAGTTTAGTCTTTAGTCAATAGCTCTTAATAAGCTATCTGTCAAAAAAAAGGAGGCATGGGGGTCGAACCCATGACCTCCCCTTTAGCACATACACGTCCCACAAACCACACACACTAACCACTTCCCTTGGGTCTTTTCACATTCCAAGTTTTACCAAATTAATTCTTTAAGCCTTATTTACCCATTAAGTTTTCAGCCCATTTTGGGCTTATTTCACAGCTTATTTAATAAGCTGGCAACCCAACTTTATTTTTCCTAGAATCAGCATAAGTCAAAGTACTTTTGTAAATTTTTCACATTTTTCTCATTAAGTTTGCTATTTTTAATGAATTTGTCTTTTTAAAACTGTTTTTAAATCATAATAAATAAAATAAAAGTAAAAAAATATAATTTTTTTTAAAATTTTCTTTTATCTATTAGGACCTAGGAAAATTAAATTCACTTTCGTAGGGTTATTTTTGCAAAATTTGAGTTTTTAAAGAACGAGATTCGGGTCCGGTTCTCGTTTTTAGCTTTTAATCACTTTTAGCTTTCGTTTTTAGGTTTCCCTTACTCGTTTTTGCATTTTAATTATAGAATTAGTAACCCAAATCCAAAAACCCTTAATCCATTCAAACGCGCGATTATCAAACCGTCTCGACTTTCCAATTCACTCCTCGTTGGGGATAAACGACCTGGGAATATCATACTACTTCCGGTTTCATTGATTTTCTTGATAATTATCCTTATTATATATTTATAAGTATTTATATATTTATTTATATGTATTAAAAAGGTTAATCTATCTCAATAAGAACTTGTATAGCTTGTCATCATCCTTACGAACAGTGATCCAATCAAGATGCTTGTAGTTATGCCATTCGACTATTGCAATCTTTGTGACAGCAATGATTCTGCGTTTGGAGTAGACATCTCTACCAGATTCCTTGTTAACGGCAAATCCATAGAATTGTTGTCGTTTTCGCACCCAATGTGAAATTCCCTAGAGTGCATGTTTGTCGTAGCTAACCGACACTTGACTCCACATTCTGTTGGGGACCAAATCTTTAATCCATTTGATGTGCCCATAATCTGCAGCCTTGGTATTTGTTACTGAAATTGCATATTTTCAGCTTGCTACACCACCACTTAGATATGCAAGGTCGTTGTTGATGAAGTGATCAAAAGGTATGACACGGCGACCTCGAGAATTAGGTATCAATGGTAGTGGCTTTCACAAATCATGTGGATATTGTTGACCTTCAGGGTTGTTCCAGTCCAATTGATCAGTTGTTGCCTTGTAGACTTCTTCAAAGAGATATTCGAGCTCCACCAGGCTCTTGCATGATCCTTTCATCAGCTCAAATGTTGGACCGGCTAATAATTCTGGAGTCAATGTGTTAGAGTATCAACTTTGAGCCGATTTATCATAAATGCTGAGAAATCCAAAGGAGTATCCATTAGCTCATCAAATGATTCACAAGGACCTTCTTCCTGAGCCAGATTGCTTAACCAAGGTTGAACTAGTCCATGATCATCAGGCAAAGTCTTATTCCAATCACGATCAGGAGATGGAAGTCTAGTGGGTTTCTGAAACCACTCAGAAGACTAATGGGTCTCATCAACTGGTTAATATTCAGTAGC
>BQNB010057056.1:3497-38382 GCA_026074375.1 Tanacetum coccineum
ATCTTTAACCTTAACGCTCAAGCAAGTTATCTTTGAAAGTCATGCATCCAACCAACCCCGACTTAAAGATAAAATAAGTACACGTCTTTGTGAAATTCCACTTCAATCTCAAATAAATAATACCAAATCAACCCCATAATCACTTTGACATTCAAATCCCAAAAACTAGCCTTGACGTTTAACGTGAATCTTGATAAGGATAAATCTTGGTTTTGTCACTGAAAATAATCACTTTGTCATTTTGAACCCCGATTATAACCATTAACCGTCCACAATAAAAAAAATCCATTTTTATAACATTTTGGCTCATAAAAATTTAGACAAATATTTTCGGATAACCAAAGCCCACATTTAAGATTATGGATAAAAATGATTAGGCTCATATCACTATCTGTATATTTATTTAGGATTCTAAGGCCCATAGATATTCAACCCAAATCGACTGTAATAAATAACCACCCATTATACATATATATACTATGAAAAGGTTAAAACGCTGTCGTTTTGGCATGCGTTGCTACAGTAACCGGCCCATTGGGCTCTTATTTTGGGCCGACCCATTTGACAATTTTTTTTTTTGGTTTTTCTTTTTCTTTAACTTAGCAACTTTAAAAAAAAAATTGCTCGGCACAAAATAGGAAACAAAATTAGAAAAGTACTTATTTATTCAGATCAAAAAATATTCGCGACATGAGACCAAAACAATAAGCCCATATAAAAAAACAAACTACTTATTAAACATGAGACCGAAAAAATAAACCTGCACAAATTAATATAAAAAAAATTGCTCGGCACAAAATAGGAAAAAATATTAAAAAAGTACTGATTTATTCCGATCAAAAAATAACCACCCCATGACGCCTAACACATAAGCCCATATAAAAAAAATTATTAAACATGAGACCGGAAAAATAAACCCGCACAAAATAAATAAATAAACTTAACGCCTCGCATCAATTAATGTCACGCATCAACGCGCGAACAATCATGATTAACACATATTTACCCAAATCTCATAAAATTATATTAAAAAAACCCCAAATAGCCAAAAAAACAAACATTTAAACATGAGGCCCAATAAATAAGCCCATATAAAAAAAACAAAGTAATAAACATGAGACCAAAAAAATAAACCAGCAAAAAAAAATTTTAACGCCCCACAGCATCGCGCGAAATCATTGTTAGATCACACGCCTACCACATGTACATTTCATACGCCTCTCACTTCACAAAGCAAACCAAGACATTACAAAATCAAAGAAACGTGTTTTCCTTTTCTTGATAATATACAACAATCAACTCTTGCTAACCCATTAATTTCATTCGTCCATTTTTGATCCAGGATATCAACGAATAACTCACAACCCTTTTCTTAATCAATTAATGTTATTCGATTGAAGAGACGTGCAAGACTCGGCTTCAAGATCTCGTAAAAGAGGTCTCGGGTAGGTGGTGTTGTTTTGTGTTTCGATTGTTTTGTGGTCTTTGAACGAAACAAAGATGGAGTGTAACATAATTGTTACGACTCTATCTTTATTTTCGGATATAAAAAGAGAAGACTTGTTCTTTTACATTCAAAGATCAGCGATGTGATATCTTTCTCGTGTTTGATCTTATATGGTCATGACGTTAATTGTGCAACACGAAGTGAAAGGAATCTGAGATCTTTATGAAATCTAGTTTGGTTCGAGTCTTGTTTGAGGAGATGGATATGGGGTTGGTTAGATGATTGTGGATGTTGATATTGTGACGAAGGGAAACTAAGATAGTGAAGTTGGATTTGTTAGATTGTGGAAGTGGTTGTTTGTTGTAGTTGATTGTTGTTGCTGTTGGTTTGAGTCTGTCATCTCATTTCAACATTTCTGTTTTCTGTTGACCTTGACTCTTTGGGTTGTGGGAGCAAACCGCTGCCATGCTGTCACAGTGGTTATACCAAACCGCCATGGTGGTGGTTTAACCAAACCGCCACCACCAAACAGCCACTGCCAAATCGCGATCACCATCAAAGCGCTACTACAACCAAACCACCATTATCCCCAAATAGTCACCAACACCAAACCGCCACCAACTTTAAATTTGGGCAGCGTTTTGTTTCAGTCAGACCAGGATAAAGATCAAACCGCCACCTGTTCACCAAATCGCCACGGCAAACCGCCACGGTGGCCAAACCGCCATGGCAAACCGCCACGGTACTCAAACCGCCGGCAAGTACAGTACAACTGTACTTTTCCTTAAAAAACGGATCTGTGTTTTTTATGTTTGCTAAACCGCCATAAAGCATAAATCTAAGCCCAGAAAAAGTACTTTTGAAACAGCAGACATAATAAGCCACAACAAGATCCAGATTAAGCTGCGAAATAAGCTTGTAAAAGAAGCTCGAAAATAAGCTGTTAAGTACCAGATTTAAGCTCTTGACGTGACTAAAAATACAGCTACAAAACCACTATTGGACAACAATATAAAAGTGACAGATATGAACCGGATTTGTTGGACAATAAAAAGTAACAATATGACCAAAACAATAAGACATATTTGGACAGATAAATATGATGTGTTTGGACATTAAAAATATCATACGAGACCTTAAACACCACAATAAAAATCAACCTAATAGCCTGAGCTCTTGATACCAATTGTTAAGATCATTATTGTATCGGATTGATGTTGTTATGGTGTCGGGTGGCCGATCGGAAAACCAGTCGACCACCATAACCAGCCGACCACCATTATGGTGGTGGTGGTGACAGACTTAGAGAGAGAGAGAGAGTAAAGGGAATATGTGTGTTTATTAAAAGATGAAGGTTACACACAAATTAATACAAAAGCCTCGCCCTCCATGGAAGTATGAAAGGGGTATATACAGGTCTTGACTCTCTAAACTATCATAGCTAGACATTTTAAGTCTCTGCGAGTCTTGCCTATTTAAACTAATGTAATTCCGTAAATGACGCTCACATTTTAGGGCTAACACCTAAATCTCTCTTCTCCCTTTTCTCCTCCTTGCTCGATCGAACCAAACAAAACCTTTAGGGTTTTCGTTTCCTTTGTTCGACCAAAACCAAACAACCCTTTAGGGTTTTCGTGTTGATTGATTCAAGAGTCGAAGACGTTTGGTTTTCTTTATTACTACTAGTACTAGCATACTTAATTGTTTGCTACAAACGTATTGTGTGTGTTGAAGTAGAGAGATCTACCTTTAGATCTTGGGTGGTTTTAGCGTGGTATTTATTATTATAAACACGCCTATATTCAAGAAGGTGATTCGTTAATTGCTAAAAGGTACACGCTTCTTGATCTCTTTGTTAATTACTTATTTTATACGTGTTTATCTTTTCTGTTACGTACTCGTGATTTGAATTGGTCAATAGTTGTTAAAACCCAATAGTGGCATCACGAGCCATCGTATAGAATTATAATTATAAAGAAGTAAAATTTTACAAATTAGGGTTCTTGCTTAACTTTTTAAGCCCGTTGGTCGTTTTATACTTATAAAAGATTGGATCTTTATAGTGGATAAAATTAATTAGACAAAACCTTAGGTTGTATGAAATTTTATATGTTAAATCCGATAGTTTAATTTGTTAATTGATCGGGTTTTAATTAAAAGTTAGTTTGTTATTCGTGATAAACACATGCAAGTTTATCATGGATAAGATTCATGATATTATTCATAATTAATTGTTAATTGGATGACATGCAAATTCGATGATTAGATCATAAAAGTTGAGTTTTTTTAGTTTTTCGGATTGTTTGACACACTGTTACTAAAATATTCGTAAAATATTCATCGTACGTCAAAAATATTTGATATTTTTATGGTAGATCCACGACTCAGTAAGCCACAACTTCGTAGTTTACTGCAAAAGTTGAGGAAGACCTTAGCTATGTCCTGTGGAGGCCTAAAGTCGAATGAAATTTTCTATCAGCTTTTATGTGCTATGTGGTGTATATTTATATATGGCTTACACAATCGATTATATCGATGCATATGGCCCGATTCATTGAAAGAAGGGGCCTTATATGAATATATATAGTTTAATTATTTGATAATTAGGATCATCGTTAATATTTGCATGTGTTTATTGTTAAGTGGTTTTTAAATAAATGTTATGTGTATTAGTAGTTTATATTTATTTATTTTTAGAAGTTTTTGACTTGTGTAAAAAAGGGTTTTTCGAAAATGAAAATATAAACATGACTAATAACTATGTAATAAGATTTATTATAGACTATTAATTACGAAGTCTTATGTGTCAATCGGGTGTGGTTATCTATAATGTTAATGCTCGTACTTTAATTTCCCACGACGAGACTTGCAATATAATAAGTTTATAATGTGTTTTAAATCAAAGATTGAATTTTATCAATGACGAAATTTGCAAAAGTACTATTTAATTGCAAGGCATATCACCAAGGGTTTGAGGTTTATGTACTCTATAAATCCCTGATATCATGCAATTATTTAGAAAGCGCGAATGGTATAGGGTTTGAATGGTTTTCAATTTTTCTTTAATCTTTTTCCGCGATAAAATAAGATTTCTTTAGATTTAAAAACACGTTGCTTCGTTCCTGAGTCTCTTATGGGACCGTAAACTACGCTGTTTAACAAAGTTGTGTAAAATATCATACTCCGTACCAAACTACGAGTGTAATTTTTTTTTATGATTTTATGAACATGTGTAAAATATAACATGAACCCGTGTATAATTTTTGGAGATATATTGTATAGGTTCAGGCGTCCAACTATCACTTTCATTCATACAAACAAATCCTTGTGCTTGAAAGCACATCCCTCAAAACACTCATTTTTCTTTGGCGCAAATATCTTCACTCTCTTCCTTCTTTATCCTTACCGAATATAAAACAAAATACATAACTTTAGGTTGGTATAAGATAGAGAAAGTTGAGGTGTGATTTATCTATATATAAATATAAATAAATATAAATATATAATAAGGATCAAAATCCACAAAATCAATGAAACCGAAAATAGTATGATATTCCCACGTCGTTTATCCCCAACGAGAAGTGAACTGGAAAGTCGAAACGGTTTGATAATCGCGCGTTTGAATGGATTAAGGATTTTTGGATTTGGTTTTTCTAATTCTATGATTAAAATGCAAAAACGATTAAAGAAAAACTAAAAACGAAAGCTAAAAGTGATTAAAAGCTAAAAACGAGAACCGGGCCCGAATCCCGTTCTTTAAAAAATGAAATTTTGAAATTTTAACCCTACGGATGCAAAATTAATTTTCCTAGGTGAAATATGATAAAAGAAATTTTCTAAAAAAATTATATTTTTTTTACTTTTAATTTATTTATTATGATTTAAAAATGATTAAAAATAGTAAACAAAATAGGAAAAATATGAAAAAATTACAAAAAGTAGCTAAGACTATGCTGGATGCAAGAAAAGAAAAAGGATAAAAATGGACTTTATCTAATAAGCTAAATAAGCTAAACGGGCTTTATGGGCTTAAAAATCACCTTAAATACAAACACACTTGGGGAACTATAATGAAAAAAGTCCCAAGGCGCTATCGGATATGGTGTGTGTGTAAAAAGGCGTAATGAAATGGGTTGAGGTTGAGGGTTACGAGTCCTGCTCACCATCAACTTCCAATTCCCTTTTGCTTTTTTTAAACCTTTTTTACAGCCTTATAAAGAAGCTATAAACACGCACAAACTTTAATGAGACAAACATTTATATCTCAAAAATAAGCTCAAATTAAGCAAGTTAAAAAGACAAAATGCTAAACTAACTTAAATGCTTAAAAATTCTAACTGTTAAACTATTTTAAGCACTAATAAGCTAATGAGAATTACAAATAAGCTAAACATATATCTAACTACACCTAATAAGCATAAATGAACAAAAATAAGCAATTAAATTAAGTTAGAAAGACAGATTGCTAAAAAAAACTTAAAATTTTAAGCTAACATACAAATAAGCTCAAATAAGTTCTATTTAAAACCAAATAAGCTAAAAAGGCCCTATCCTAACCTAATAAGCAATTCTAAATCTAAATAAGCAACTGCAAATAAGCAGATAAGCTAAAATAAGCAATTGGGCTTATTTGACCAAAACTGTCAATGAAACAGCCACAAAGGACTTTTCTAGCTTAAAAATAAGTTGGAAAACAGAACCTTATGGTTTGAAGGACTATACCCCTGAAAAGCTTAAACAATAAGCTTTAATAATCAGCAAACAGAAAACAGTTTGAAACACAAATAAGCCATCAAAAAGCTTAATGAAAAAGCCATTTGTTCAGATCACAATACTTAGAAAAAATTTTGAAGTCTTTACAGACCCTACTTTTTAAGCTTAAAAATAAGCATGCAAACAGATCCTTATGGATCTAAGACCTACAAACAAATAAACTTTAAGCCTCAAAGAGCTTATATCAACTTTCAAGACACAATTTGAAATAAAGGATAAGTAATAATAAGCAAATGAAAAAGCTGATTGTTCTTTCCTCAACCCTTAGTGAATTTTGACATATTTCACTATATCCTAAAACAAACTTGAAGACTCTTAAACCAAACTTGCATATTGCATTTAGATACTAAAACAATTTTTAAACAAGCCTTAAAATGAGTTTTCGGACAGCTTAAACAAATAAGCTCTTAAAACCTTTTTAAAGACCACAGACTTAAATGACTTATGGAAAAACCTTAAAATCAAGCTTTGAAACTTAAAAACTTTTGAAAACAACAAATTTTGATTAATAAAATGCTTGCCAAATTGGCAATGTTGGGCCCACACTTTTTTAAACACCATTTAACCCCACTTTGGACCTTGTGCCTAAAACCCCTTTAGGTTTTCTTAAAATCACTTTTGGCTGATAACTAATTGAAAGCAAGATTTCTTAAAAACAGATAATAAACTAATAAAGTTAAACTAAAATAAGCAATAAGAACAAATCAATAAGCATTGAAAAGAGCAAATAAGTAATAAGCAGAATAGAGGGCATATAAGGCAGTTTATGAAGCAAAATTTAAACTAGTGACAGATAAGCAACAAATAAAGTTAAACAAACATTAAGGCACATAAATAAGCAAGCATAAGCAGGAATAAGTACAAATTAAGATGATGAACAGTAAATAAGCCAGAAATTGGAAAAAGGAAACTTACAAGCCCCTTGCACAAACAGGGTAAACAAAAGGATCTACAAGCTCTAGCTTGTCAAAACAGCTTAGTAGAGTCAATAAAACCCATCCCTTTTTGGTTATCAAGTCCAAAAATAATCAGCTGTGGTACTTTTTAGGGTGGGATTTTTGGTGAATTTTCTTAACACTTAATATCTTTAAATTGCTTAATGAAAACAGGTTGTGTATAAACTTAATAGAGAGCTTATGAAAGATTTTTAACACTAATTTAAGAACAACAGATTTAAAGCTAAAACTGAATTTTCATTAATTCTCGAAAGGAAGTTACAATATTAAAAGATTACAATAAAAATTAACTAGGTTAAAAACTTAAAAACTAAAACTAACTGCCCCCAAAGGCTTACAAATGAACTTATATATATTAGTACTCAGAAGATTCTAGTCATACCTCTTGAGCATCTATATGTGTTCTTTGCTGAGACAGAAACCAAAGTGTGTTTGTTGTGTGAGACAAGTCCAAGCATCATCTAAGCCCTTGATTTTAAGTAGAGCCCAAGCCTTTGATCCTGACCATCAATTTCTTGTCCTCTTTCCTTGTCGAATTAGGAGCTTGAGGATTGCCGAAGGGGGACATATGCCATGTGGGGTGTGGGGTATTAAGTTGGAGGTGTTGGTTTTGTAGTTTAGTTGCAGAGAGTGGCCATAGGTTGAGGACATAGAAATAGTAAAAAAGGCGGGAATAGAGTATTTATGTTAAGGAAATACTGGTGCAAATGCTAAAGCTAAAATTGGAGTCTGAAGAAGAAAGTACTATGGCATTGGAATTGATACGATTTATCAAGAAGGTACTTGCTGATTTAGAATCTAAAGAATAAGACTGATGGAAGTGAGAAGGGATTGAGTGTTGGCTAACCACCACACAACAAATGGTTATCAATTCACCATGCTTAACAGGCATAAGAATTGGCTAGTCCACAAGCAAACGGCTTGAGGTAAAGACTTCTCAAATCCGTTTATGGTTTACAATTTACCAAAAATTGTAGGGTAATCAACTCACCTTGCTTCTTGGTGAAGAGTTGGCTAGTCCAAGATCAAACAGTTCTTGGTAAAGACTACTCAAATCTGTTGATAGCTGATAGTTTGCTAAAAACTATATGGTTTATCAATGCACCATGTTATGACAATGAAGCATTGGCTAGTCCAAACACAAACGGTATTTGGTAAAGACAAATCAAATCCGTTGATGGTTGACAGTTTACCAAAAACTGTATGGTAATTAACTCACCATATTCTTAGATGAAGAGTTATCTATCCCAGAGCAAACGGCTACTGGTAAAGGAACATCAAATCCGTTAATGGCTGGTAGTTTGCCAAAAACTACAAAGCCAACTTAGTTGGATTGTAGGTAACAAGATGTTGCTGAGTAGCTGAAAAGATGTTGCTGAATTGCTGAAAAGACAAGGTTGCTGCTAAAGAAGGATAGAGTGTACAAGATTAAGAAATGATAAAGAATGTTTGGATACATCCTCTGTGCGTTAAAAGAAGCTTAAAGGATTGAAGAAACATGAAGTTAAAATAGTTTAACATTCATGTTTAAGGGAGGATTGTTAGGATTAATGTTTTCTTAACTTAGTACCGACAGTACAAATAGTTAGTACTGTCAGTTATACTTAGTACCGACAGTACAAAGTATTAAGTACTGTTAGTTAGTTAGTACCGTTAGTAGAAAGTTAGTTAGTACCGTTGAGAAGATATTTAAAAGATATTTATGAGATATTTTAGAAAAATATATGTAAGCCTTTTAGGGTTATCCTTAGTATATAAAAGGATCACCTTTGGCATAGTTAGAACATATACATGAACACAGAAGATTACAGACGAATACACAAGTTTAGCAAATCATATATCATAGTTAGCAATCTGTAATCCTCAAGAACACATTAATAAAGTTGTTATTCAGTTGTTCATTGTTCTTCTTGGTACCTGTGTTAAGATTCCGCATTAACACATAGTATTCATAGTCATTGTTTCTACATAGTCGTTTGTATTTATACATCTTGGAGTGAAGTGATCGCCACTCCTGATCAATGTAGTATAGTAGCATAGGCCCCCCCCCCCCCTCCCCCCCCCCCCCCCCCCCCCCCACCCCACTCACAAACTCCCCCCCCTATAACTCCCCCCCCACACACCCTACACTGTCACCTCCATATATATAGCTCTATCCGCAGCTAAATATCCATCACCGCGTCTCACATTTAAAAGATTATTTTGAGATATTTGTCAGAAAAATATGTAAGCCTTTTAGTGTTTTCCTTATCATATAAAGGAAACCCTAGGCCATAGTCTAGACAAGAGTGTTCAAGTCAAGGATCATACAGAAAATACAATTCATAGTTAGCAATCTGTGATCTCTCAAGAACACTTTAATAAAGTTGTTATTCAGATTGATTATTATTTTTCTTAGTACTTTTGTTAAGATTCCGCTTAAACATATTAGTATTCATAATCTTTGTTTCTCGCTAGTCGGTTGTTTTTATACATCTTGACTATCCTCTTTTATTGGTTGCAAAGTCCCATTCAGCAAAAAAGGAACACATAATCTATCTAGCTATATCACCATATATTTGTTAAGTGAATCTTTAAGGTTCAAACCGTTTTAATTTACTTATTTTAGTAAATTGACTAACTTGTCGTTTTATGACCGTTTCTAGCATTTTTACGCCCACGCTTTGTATTAAGACGAGTGATCATTAAACCACATTTTTAGGTTTTTGAGATTTTGTTTTATGATGAATAGTGTTTTTATCATAACATTATAAATTCATTTTTAAACTTTTAATTATCGTAAAACGGCTGCAGGCACAATCAAATCGAAAGATCCCCCATACTAGAATTAAACATTGTCCTCAATATTTTAAGAAGGGTCTCTACGTAAATCCTAAGCCGTTTATTAAGTATGCTTAAAGATAAACGTTAGTCGATTAGATTAGGATATTGGATTTCCCAAATGAAGCTGAGGATTTGAAGCTCGAGTGATCGAAGGACAAAACCGCGAGCACGAGAGGCTTCAAAAATCCGGGACAATCCTGGACAATCACAAAAAACACAAGCAAACGAGAATGGAAAGAGGCACACCTCCTCACAACAAAAAACACTTATTCATTACTACATATTACTACTACGGATAAGCATGGGTTGCCTCCCACGAAGCGCTTGTTTAGGGTCACTAAGCTTGACCCAATCCCCGAATTCATTTGTCCTTGGGGAAGGTTTGGAGATCCGGGACAACCATTTGTGGTATGTCCCCTCTAAAGTAGTGCTTAATTCGATGATTGTTCACCTTGAAGTTTGGCCCCGAGTTTTAGAATAATTTAACCGTGCCATATGGAAAGACATGGGAGATGGTGAACGGTTCGGACCAACGGGATTTCAACTTGCCCAAGAACATCTTCAATCTAGAGTTAAAGAGGAGGACTTGATCACCGACTGAAAACGCGGTTTTTGATCTTCGAGTCATGGATCCTCTTTGTCTTCTCTTTATAGATCAAATAATTCTCATAGGCTTGATCACGAAGCTCATTTAATTCATTGAGTTGAGCTTTACGATGATCACCCGCGGCCAAAAGGTCAGAGTTTGCATGTTTTAAGGCCCAATAGGCTTTGTGCTCGAGCTCGATCGGTAGATGACATGCCTTTCCGTACACGAGCTTGTATGGAGTACACCCGATGGGTGTTTTGTAAGTCGTACGGAAGGCCCAAAGTGCATCATCTAATTTATCTGACCAAGAGGCGTGGTTCTCGCCCACGGTCCTTTCAAGAATTCGTTTCAAGCCACAATTGGATACCTCAACTTGCCCACTTATTTGTGGGTGATACGCGGTGGAGAGACGGTGAGTAACTCCGTATTTAAGCATGACCTTTGCAAACTGGTCATTGCAAAAATAGGTTCCCCAATCACTTATGATAGCACGAGGGGCACCAAATCAGTCGAAGAGAGATTTAAGAAATTTGCAAACAACTCGGGCTTCATTGGTGGGGAGCGCTTTCGCTTCAACCCATTTTGACAAGTAGTCGACGGCCACGAGTATATACTTGTTCCCTCGTGAAGACGAGAACGACCCCATGAAATCGATGCCCCACACGTCAAAGATTTCACAAACTTGGATGGAATTTTGAGGCATTTCATCACGTTACGAAATTTTTCCCTGACGTTGGCACGAGTCGCAATTTTTAACCAACTCGTGTGCATCTTTGTAAATAGTGGGCCAAAAGAAACAGGCATCAAAGACCTTTTTGGCGGTGAGATTTGCATCATGATGTCCCCCTGTGGGTCCATTGTGGCAAGCTTTGAGGATGTCGAGAGCTTCTTTGTCGTGCACACACCGCCAGATCACTTGATCCGCACAAATTTTGAATAGGAAAGGGTCGTCCCAAAAGTAGTGTTTAACATCCTTGAAAAACTTGTTTTTCTGCTGGGACGACATTCCTCTAATAATGAAATTCTCCGCGTAGTAATTTGCATAATCGGCAAACCACGGGGTACTTGAGTCACCACGAAAAGTCACCATAATAAGTGTCTCAAGAGGAAACTTTTCATTTATCTCCTTTGGGTCGAGCACAATTTCATAAGGATTTTCTAATCGGGAAAGATGATCGACCGCGAGGTTCTCAGCTCCTTTTGTGTCAATTACGTTGAAATCAAACTCTTGAAGGAGGAGAACCCACCGAAGCAATCTCGCCTTAGAATCTTTTTTAGCAAAGAGATATTTTAGGGCGGAGTGATCTGTATACACAATGCTTTTGTTCAAGATGAGGTAAGATCAGAATTTTTCAAAGGCATACACCACGGCTAACATTTCTTTCTCCGTCGTGGTGTAATGCGATTCCGCCTTTTTATTGTTTTTTACTACATTAATGCAATAGGCATAAAGTATTTTCACGCACCTATGGCAAAGTCGCTTGCATCGCACATAAGCTCAAAGGGTAAGTCCCAGTCGGGGGCAATCAAGATTGGAGCTTCGGTAAGTTTTTTCTTTAACGTTTCAAAAGCTTGAATACATTCATTGGAGAAGATGAACGAAGTATTTTTCTCAAGAAGATGAGTCATCGGTCGGGAAATTTTGGAAAAATCCTTAATGAACCGTCGGTAGAAACCGGCATGACCGAGAAAACTTCGAACACCCTTAACGGTGGTGGGATGAGGTAACTTAGCAATCACATCGACTTTGGCTTTATCGACCTCAATCCCATTTTTGGAAATCTTATGGCCAAGGACAATGCCTTCCTTAACCATAAAATGACTCTTTTCCCAATTTAGACAAAGATTGGTGTCTTCACACCTTTTGAGCATCTTGTCTACACGAGAGAGGCAATTTCCGAATGAATTCCCAAAGACCAAAAAGTCGTCCATGAAGACTTCCATCGTTTTTTCGATCATATCATGAAAGATAGCCATCATACACCTTTGGAACGTGCCCGGTGCATTGCATAAGCCGAAAGGCATGCGACGGTAGGCGAACGTTCCATAAGGACACGTGAATGTTGTCTTTTCTTGATCATGAGGGTCGATGGGAATTTGAAAGTAACCCGAGAAACCATCGAGAAAACAATAGTACTCGTTTCCCGCTAATCTCTCGAGCATTTGATCCATAAACGGTAGTGGAAAGTGGTCTTTACGGGTGGCTTCATTTAACTTTCGGTAGTCAATGCATACACGCCATCCCATAACCAATCGAGTAGGAATTAACTCATTTTCATCATTTTCAACAACGGTAAAGCCACCTTTTTTAGGTACGCAATGCACGGGGCTTACCCAAGGACTATCCGAGATCGGGTAAATTAATCCGGCGTCAAGAAGTTTTTCAACCTCCTTTTTGATGACATCGTGGATTTTCGGATTCACCCGTCTTTGGTGTTGAACCGCCGGTTTGTAGTCCTCTTCCATAAGAATCTTGTGAGTACAAAATTCCGGGTTAATACCCTTAATGTCGGAGAGTTTCCAAGCGATGGCTCGCTTGTGTGACTTCAAAACCTTTATGAGAGCGGCTTTTTCCTTGACACTCAAGTCTTTAGCAATTATGACGGGCAACTTGTCGTCACCCTCCAAAAATGCGTACTCAAGATGAGGAGGTAAGTCCTTGAGTTCGACCTCGGGAGGTTCATCAATTGAAGATTTATCATTTTTAGCTTCACAAATTTTAAGTTCTTTTCGAATTTCAGGCAAATACATTCCTTGAGTGGGAGGGGGTAATGATGGATCATCATTAAGAAATGCTTCCAAAAGAAGAATGTCCCCCTCCGAGTCGTAATAAGAGTGATCAACTTCCGGTGAAGTTAGATCATCTTCAAGAGCAAGGAAAGCGTCGACTTCCTAGAGAAGAAAATCACTATCCCCGAAGGGAGTGAGGGTCGAAGAAGAGGTAGAAACGATCGGGTCATAATAAGGAGTGGGATTGCCACTCGCGATCACATCGGAGAAACCGAGAACTTCTTGAGAATAATCCTCACAAGCCATATCAATGACGTCGATTCGGTTAACCGAATTATCATCATAATTAGAGGAGTATCTCGAAGTTTGATCAAGATTGAATGTTACGGCTTCCTTTCCAACACGAAGAGTTAATTCTCCTTCGTAAACATCAATCAAGGCACATCCGGTCTTTAAGAAGGATCTCCTGAGAATTAGGGGAACTCGGGGATCGGCATCAAAGTCAACGACTACAAAGTCAGCCGGGAATTGGAACTTTCCTACTTTTACGTAGACATCTTCGGCGATACCGATCGGATGAGAAATTGACCGGTCCGCAAGTTCAAGAGTCATACAAGTAGGAGTGAGCTCCGAAAGAGAAAGCTTTTTCCACACGGATAATGGCATGAGATTAATGCTAGCGCCAAGATCGGCCAAGGCTAAGCACTCATCCATTCCGGGAAAATCACACGGTATGAGAAATTTGTCGGGGTCTCCAAGTTTTTTGGGTAACTTTTTGAGGAGGACCGCCGAACAATGCTCATTTAAAGGTGTTCTTGCTAATTCAAACAATTTTTCTTTGTTGCTAATCAAACTCTTAAGTGTCGAAGCAAATTTAGGCATGAGAATTAAAGCATCCGCGAAGCTAATGTCGAAATGCAAATCTTGAAAGATTTGGTAAAATTTCTCAATTTGATTGTTAGCTTTTTCGCGGATCTTTTGGTCATTAAGTCTAGACGGATATGGAATTGATGGTTTCGGGTTAGGCTTCGGAGCACTAACGGGAGCAACAACGGGCTCAAAAATTGGTACATGAGTTTCAACTTGGACAACCGGAGGTTGGACGTCTTCGGTACTTCTGTTATTAGTAGGAGGCACCGTGTCCTTTGTAACCTCGGTTTCACGTTCCACCACCTTAGGAAGAGAAGAAGGCGGAGGTGGAACTTGAGTCCCATTGTAAGAAACGCCACTTCGGGTAGTGATTGCTTTCAAGTCACTTTTCGGGTTAGCAACGGTGTTGCTAGGAAGAGAACCCGAGCCCGAAGTAGAAGCGGTATTGGAGTTCACAAAATTGGTCAACAAGTTGGTCAAATTGGTCATTTGGTTTTGCATGTTTTGGGTTTGGTTTTGCATATTTCTCATAACCGCATCATTAGCTTTGATGTAGTTTTGAAAATCCTCCTTTGACACACCTTGTGTTTGAGGAGCCGGAGCTTGGTAAGCCGGAGGTTGATTAACCGGGGGTCGATAAATTTGTCCTTGGTTGTAATTATTCCCCCGGTTTTGGTTGTAACGGTTTTGATTATTTCCTTGGTTTTGTTGAACGGGAGGAAAACCGGGAGGTCGAATTTGATTAGCAATCGGGGGTCGGTAACCGGTATTTCCTTGATTGAAATTAGCCACGGCGGCTTGAGAGACGTATTCTTGAATATTGTCACGATAAACGTTGCCATCGGTGGCGGGACAATTTCGGTAAGAATGAGCACCACCGCAAGTTACACAATTTTCCTCGACCGCTTTTACGGTAGCGGGAGCTTGGGATTGGTTTTTCTTATCGAGAAGCAAAGCTTTCACCATATCTTTAAGTTCGGCAACATCGGGAGAAATACCGCGGCGGAATTCAACGAATCTTGATCATTAGAGTTCAAAGCATTGTAGAAAGTATCGAGTTGATGTAATTCCGAAAATCCATGATGTGGACATGCCCGAAGAAGATCGTTGAATCGGTCCCATGCCTCGTAAAAAGTTTCATCAAATCGTTGTTGAAATCTCGTGATTTCATTTCGAAGGTTTGTTGTTTTGGAGGGAGGGAAAAATTTGTTTATGAATTTCGAAACAAGATCATCCCATGTAAGAATCGATCGAGGGGGTTCTTTTTCAAGCCAAATCCGGGCGGCCCCCTCGAGGGAAAATGGGAAAAGCATAAGCTTAACCGACATACTCGGGACGTTCGGGAACTTCATCGTAGAAGTGATCTTGTTGAAATAACGAATGTGAGCATGAGGGTCTTCTTTGTCATGTCCAAAAAATTGTTTATTTTGAACAAGAGTAAGCAAACCATGCTTAAGCTCAAAGTTGTCCGCGGTGATCTCGGGAACAACGATTGCATCCTCGTAACCCTCGGTGGGTGCTTCGAGCAATTGCGCCATAGTACGATTATCGGCCATCTTAACTACGGGAGGATCGTGAGGATTATTAATTGGTTCCTCAAGATTAAAAGGTTCAACAAAAGTCGGTGGGACTTGTTGTTGTTGTTGACGGTTACGGTTACGGGTTTGAGAACGAGTGTGCGTGCACTAAAACATAAAAAGAAAATTTATACTAAATTTTTTTTTTGATTTTCAACAATGAATTCACAATTTATTTTAATAACGGACAATGAGATAAGACAACTTAAACCTAATAAACAACAAGCTTCTCGGTAACTCTCTAAAAGAAAAACGCATAAAGGAGCGGAGGAGTAGGAAAGCGCGAAGCTATTAAAAACCTTTCTCCTTTAGGGTCGTAGTTTCTCGGAACAACCCGCCTTATACCCCACTTTGAGTTTGTTTATCTTTTAAAGGTGAACCGTACCTCGCAAGTGACACAAAAGGCAAGTTTTTTTGAATCTTTGGTTCGGGAACTTATTAATGATAATACTTCAGTTATTTTTGGTTTTTTTCTTGTTTTTATATTATAATTTATATAAATAAAAAAATCTTTTTGTATTTTGTTTATAAGAAAGGAAAATAAAACAAAAATAACCTTCACACGGAAGGATTTCAAAACAAAAATTTTCATACGGCTTCCACCAATCGGATACAACCCATCATCCGGCAGCGGCCGCCAAATATGATTAGTTTGACTCACACTTTTAAAGTTGGTTATAAATATAATTATTAAATATACTTATTAGACATTAAATATAAGGGGGTAATAATCAAAAAATCTCAATTATAGTAATCCGGGAGTATGATTCCCGGGTCGTTTCCCCAACGAGGAATGCAATTGAAAGTCGAGAGTCGTTTTGAGAATCGATGCTTGAATGGAACAAGATTATGATTGGTTTTCTAAAACTACGAGAAAATTAAGGCAAAAACTTAAAAACACTTAAGGGAAGACAAATTTTAACTAAAAACGCAAAACGAGAATCCTAAACGGGACCTAAAAAACCAAAAATTATCAAAATTAAGTCCTAAGACGATTCTTTTGGGTTATTTTATAAGTCGATAATTAACTAAAAGCTAGGACAAGAAAACTAAAACAAAAAACGGGAGAGTTTGAGCTTAAAACACTAAAAACATGAACGGGATTCAATCCCGTTCTTTAAAAAACAAAATTTTGCAATTTTAACCCTACGAAAGCAAATCTAATTTTCCTAGGTTCTAAATGTTAAAAGAAAATTTTCTAAAAAAGAATTATATTTTTTTGACTTTTTTATAATTTTTTATGAATTAAAAACGATTTTAATGAAATTAAATGTTTAAAAATACTAAACTATTTATAAAAAAACTAGAAAAATCATGAAAAGTAGCTTGAACAGTGAGGAATCTAGGAAAAATAAGCTTGTGAACAGCTTATCGAATAAGCTGTGAAATAAGCTAAAAACAGCTTATAAACTAAAAAGGGTAAAACGTGTATAAGTATTTAATTTGGCAGAGTAAAATCGAAAAAGACCCCAGGGCAAGTGGTAGAGTGTGTGTGTATAAAACGTTTGGTTGTGGGGTTGAGGTCCCGGGTTCGAGCCTTGCTCACCCGGGGCTTCCCCTACTCCCAAATGTTTTTGCAAATTCCATTTTTTATAACTTTTTAGAAAACTTAAAAATAAGCACTTTTTACAAAGACACTTTTTTTATAAAACACAAATAAGCACTAGAATAAGCTAAAAAAGACAGAATAAGCTAAGTTATACTAAAACACTAAAATGCTAACTGTTGGGCCTTTTGAGACAAAATAAGCTAGGAATAAAAAGGAATAAGCAAAAACAGATTAACACTTATATCTGGAAAGCAAGAATACACAAAAATAAGCAAACACAGCCAGAAAAAAGCTCTTAAGTAATGGCAATATACCATGCAACATACCTAGGGGACAAGGTTTGGGCTTAATAATAAGCTACCAAATAGAACCTTGTGGGTATGAGGCTTATATGGGCTTAAAGAATGGCTTATAGGCTTCTAATATCAACAAAGAAAATAAGGTTTGAAACAAGGGGTAAGCCAAGAAAAGCTTGAGAAAAGTGTTGTCTGTATCAGCATATGCTGATTTGGTTTTCAAAAGAAAACAAAAGGCTTATTGCAGGCCTATAAATAAGCAAGAAAATAAGCTTAAAATTGGAAAACAAGTTAAATCAGATTGAATTAAGCTTCCAATGAGCTTATGCTCAAAATTTCAAGTTCTAAAAACAAATTAAACCATCTGATAATATAAAAAAAACTTTTGGCAACTTAAAAAAATGACTTGACAGTTTGACAGAATTTTACCAAAACAAAAGCACACTAATGGACACTAAATCTACGGCATTGAGACACTTAAAAGGGCACAAAAATGAGACTCAAAAGTTGGTAAAAACAAGCTTATCAAATAAGTAATGACACCACAGTTTTGAAACCACAGTTTTGGACATCTATTAAAAAACTTGCAAACAAACTTTTAATCCTTAAAACTTGGGAAAATAGATTGAAACAAACTAAAAAAAAGGTTTGTAAAAGATTACCAAATGACCCAAATGGTATAAGACCACTTTTGACCCACTTTGGGTCTTATGCCAAACACCCCTTTAGGGTCTTAAAATCACCTTTTTAGGCTGATTAGTTAAAATTTAAGCAAGATTTCGTAAAAACAGATAATAAACAAGTAGAGTTAAGCTAAATAAGAAATAAAAACAACGAAATAAGACTGAAATGAGCCAATTAAGGCATTAAGCAAGTAATAGCCAAGGAAGGCAGATTTCAAGTAAACTCAAACAAAAGGCCTTATAAGCATAAAACCAAGATCAAATAAAGCATAAAAACAATATTACAGCAAGATTAAGCTGTTATAAGCAAGAAATAGGCACATATAAGCACTGCTACAATAAACAAGCAAAAAATGAAAAAGTGAAAACTTACAAAAGTCCAAGATTTTGTATATGATTCAAGTGTTCAAATCAGCTTATAACCAACCTATAGCTTATCCACATAAGCACTAAACCCATGGCCATCCAATATTTACCATGCTCCAAGATTCTTCAAGTATTTTTAAGTGATTTTTAATGAAACAACTCTTTAAACAACAAGAAACTAGAGAGTTTCTCATGTTAAGGTTAAACAACTTATGAGGGTTTTAAATGAAAGCTTTTAGTGACTTAAATAAGACTTGAGAACAAAAAGAGCTTAGAACAGATTTTAAGAAACAAACTTAGATTTCATTAAACTTCAAAACATTACAAGGTAAATTACATCAAAACTAAATAAGCTGAAAAATAAAAATGCTAGGTAAAAAGACTAAGTGCCCAAAGGCTTACAAATGAGCCTATTTATACTAATCGAAGGAAGGTTCTAGGAGGTGTGCTTCTTTGCTGAGAGCTTTTGCAGGCGTGCTTCTTGTGTGAGAGAGGTCACAAATGTCATCATAGCCATCCAAATTGAGTGTTCCCCAAGCTGTATGATCAAAGCCATTGATTTCTTGTCTTTATTCCTTGACGAATGGGATGATTGGAGATTGCCAAGGTGGCAATTGGTGGGATAAGGTGTGGGGTGTGTAGACAAAGTGGAGAAGAAAGGGGAATAGTGTTGGGGTTTTGGCGGGTAGTGAGGACAGACACACGTTTGGTGTGGGAGATGATGAACAGTTCTACGCGCCTTTTTTAAAAGTTCTTGATGTTGGCAAAAATGGTCCCTCCAAGTGTATATCTTTATTACACTGCAAGTCCTTGTGGTGTTCATCTTTGGTCCTTGAAGTTTTTGTTGGTGTTGCACCGTTAGTCCTTTTAAGGACTAACGGGGTTAAATTTAAAAGGGAAGTGGGATAACGGGAGTATAAAGGTGTTGGTTTGGGCTCTTTGTTGGGCCGGATATTATAAGAAAGAAGTGTTGGGCTTTTTAAGGTTTAAAGGTTTTGTAAAGATATAAGTGGGCTTTCCCGGGCCCACTAGGTGGGTACGGGTGGGCCCACTTTTGGCAGTTTAGGTTTTCGGGTTTGGTTTTCGATGCTCTTTCCAAATCCACTTCCCGGGGTTGACTTTGACTTGATTTGACTTTGACTTTTTGTTGACTTTTGGCTTTGACTTGACTTTTCTTTCACGCTCTTTCCGTTCTCGTGCTCGGTTTTGTCGATTTGGCTTCTATTTTTGTCCTTTTCTTGGATATCCATTTCCTGCACAATACAAATACAAAACATACAAATACAATGTATTTTGGTATGTTTTTAGTCATTTAAGTCCGGTTTTAGAGGTCAAATGTATATGTAATTAAACTCATTTTTTTACTAACGATCAACCTCGTTTTAACTTTAAGGGTTACATGTTGATGTTTTTTTTATACGCCTTGTTTACATTCCTATTATTGAAACATATGACTATTGAACTCTGTTGCGTTTGATATTTTATTATGTTTACTAGTAAAATATGATAATGATATTTAAATTTTGCATATGATGATATTAAATATGTAGATCTTGATCTTGAATTCTATTAAAAGTTAATATAGGTTAAAAAGGAAAAATTAAAATTGTCAATTTAGCATGTATGCTTCCTTTTTGATTATTGTGTATCTGCGGAGTCTTTAAGACCTACTCAATACATGATTATGTGTTGAATGGGTGATCTAGGGACAACTTAGCAAAGACCGAGTGAGGGTCTTATGTTCTCTAATTAGGAAGACTCGCGAGAGAACTCGGATTACATGTTTACTTGTATGCTTAATGTCATCTTTTGTATTATGAATCTATGTATGCATGTTTATTTAATGCCTACTTGTTCACACGCCTAAATAAATATGCCATATGTCTAAAAGATGATATTGATGTATGTCTATTAATTATACACGCCTAATGCATGCTCATAGTGACCAACCATTTGTTTCGTGGAAAACTTTTTGTGAATAAATTAAATGACGTATAAACTAATGAAACTTGTTTTTTTGGAATTGAAAACTGGACGATATGGACTCATGGGAAATTCGGCTCATTCCTCTAGAACTAAACTATAAGTCCATCGAAGTTTGTTTAATAGGCGGGTTGTTTTTACGTATTTCCCTTAATGAAATTTATGGTTTTTAATATGCTTAGCGTGGCGGAATGTTTCTCCGCTTCTTTGCGAGTTCGATTGGATTTACTGTGAACCATGTATGTCACTACAGTGCAGTATTATGGTTTTAAAAAAATTTGTTCATACAAAGTTGTTTACAGCTTCTTATGTAAACGTTTTAACACTTTATGTGACATACCCCTAGGAAAATTTTAAGTATATGCCAAACCAACATAGAACATTGCAATTGGTTTAACCGGCTTTGGTATGACCTTAGGGCCCTACCAAAACCCATGGTGAATTTTCGTAACTGGTCAGACCTCTGTTCGATTTTTGCATCAGTCTTGGTTGTCGATTAATTCGAGTACGCTCGGTCAGACCTTGGACACGAGAATAAGATATAAAACATGCTCTTTATCTTTATTACCTGGATTACTAATGTTTTGAAAAGTCTCATTAAATTTTAAGTGTTGCATTAAAATGCAATTAAATGCTCGATAGCTTACCTCTCTTGCCCCCACTTGTTTACGCCCTGGTCAGACCTTTGGTAATAAGTGGGAGGTCAAGTTAGATCTTAGTCTTAATTAGTAAATAATTGGGTAAGTTAACTTCTATTAGAATGTAATTATCGATAATACTAATTGTTTGAGCTTTTTATTGTAGATGACTACCTCAGTCGGAAACAATTCGGTATTCAGGAGTTTCTTTGAGAAACAAAAACTCATTGGACCCAACTTCATTGATTGGTACAGACAACTACGTTTGGTACTTTCAACTGAAGACAAGGAAAATTACCTTGAGCATCCTATTCCTGAAGCACCTGTTGCACCTCCTGGACAGCAAGTTCCTCCTAGCGGGCTGCTGCAGCTCACGCTGCATGGGTCAAAAGACAAAAGGAAAGTTGTTGTGCCTCATGGTGTTAACCATGGACTAGATATCTCTAACGGCAATCTAGGCTCCTCTTGTGCTTATCGACATGCTAAGGAGCTAAACAGAAATGTTTTTAAACAAGCGGAACAGAATTCTGCAGGACTGTGAGAGAATTTCACTTACAAGCAGGAGGAAAAGGTCAATCAGTTAGCTCATAGGTTCTTAAGATGAAGGGTACATAATTACTTGGAGCGGACCGGATCAAAAGTGGTTAAAATCTTTCTGTTGAGTCTTTCTTAGTCTCTCTGAATAAGGATTTTGACAGCTTCGTGCAGAATTACAATATGCACGGCATGGGGAAGACCGTGAATGAACTACATGCCATGCTTAAGCTGCATGAAGATTCGCTGCCAAAGAAAGATGCTAATCCTGCACTTCATGCAATACGAGCAGGAAGGGTTCAGAATAATATGAAAAATAAACCGACACAAAAAGTGCTATGGGGGGTCATACTTAAAGGACAAAGGCAAGATGGGCTTTGCACCTAACATGTGCCATTTCTCCTAAAACCTAAGGATCCTCCCTAAGACAGGATAACCTAGCAATGGACGCCATTTGACCACCAATGGGTGAAATAGGTTACTAGAGAAGGAACTGTCTCGTGTATCTCGCCGAGTTGATGAAAAAGAAGAAGCTATCTCAGGGAGCTAGCACTTCAGGTATTTATCACCTTGAACTCTTTTCTTCCCCAGTAAATCTTGGATTTATACACTGGGTTGTGGTAATCATATTTGTATTATACTCAGGGCTTGGGGAAGTAAAAAGCTGAAACCAATGATTTGTGTTTGACGTGGGCGTTGTTAATCGTGCAAAACCGTTGAAGCAATTGGAAACTTATTCATTTAGAGCTCCCTAGTGGTTTAGTTTATTGTCTAGTCATTATGCTCCCTCTATTACTAGAGGTGTTATTTTAGTTTTACGTTTGTTTGATGACGGTTTTATTAACCGATTTGATGAAAACAATGTTATTTCAGTTTCAAAGAATAATCTAGTTTATTTTATGGCTGTCCCACGGGATGGTATTTTTGAAATTGATATGTCTTGTTCTAATACAAACGATAGTTTTATGTATGCAATTAGCAATAAAAGAGCCAAATAATTTAGATCTTCTCTCTTTGGTACATAAAAAAACTGTATGTCTTAGACATTTTAAGCAAGAAACGCATTGAAAAAGTTGCAACAAGATGGACTTTATCAATGGTATTGTCATTGAGTCATTAGGAAGTGTGTTTCATGCTGGTTGGTTTTATTTTAGATGGGCAAGAAAACACTATTCACATCAAGTGGAAAAGGGCAAAGATCTAATTGGACTAATTCACTCCGATGTTATGTAGCCACTTTTAGAATTGTGTTCTAGACAAGGAGCTAGCTACTTCGTCACTTTTAATGTAGAATCTAGTCCGTTATGGTTATGTTTACCTGCTGATACATAAACATGAAGTGTTTGAAACCTTTAAGGGTATTTTTCAAAGGAATAGAAAACCAACTCGGGAAGACCATTAAGTAACTACGTTTCTGATCGTGGGGGTGAATATATGAGTCAAGAGTTTTTAGATCATCTAAAGGAGCATGGGATCATTGCCCATCGCACTCCTCCTTACACGCCTCAAAACAATGGTGTGTAAAGGGGAGAATCGACATGGCCTAGACATGGTTCGATCCATGATGAGTCAAACTACTCTACCAAAGTCCTTTTGGGATTATGCACTCGAGATTGCTGCACGCATTCTCAACATGGTTCTAACTAAGAAGGTTGAAAAGACACTATATAAAATTTGGCATGGGCAAGCCCCTAAGCTATCTTACTTAAAAGTCTAGGGTTGTGAGGCACTTGTTAAGCGTGATACACTTACCAAACCTGACAAACTTGATCCTAGATCTTTTAGGTGTATCTTCGTAGGATACCCAAAGGAAACAATGGGATATTCTTTCTACAACCCATCTGAGAACAAAGTTTTTGTTGCTCGGAATGCTGAGTTCTTTGAGAATGATCTTATAGATCTGAAAGCAAGTGGGAGTGTGGAAGATCTTGAACTAATTCAAGAAGAAGATACAAATCCTTCTGTAAACACTAGCTTAGATCATGAAGAGGATGATCAAGAAATTGATGAACCTCAAAGTGATATCAATCCCATTCTAAGGTACACAAGGACACGCCGTCCTACAGATCGATTGTGTTTATACGTCGATGCTGAGGAACATGAGTTAGGGATTCTCGGGTACAACGATAACATATAAAGTTGCCTTTATATGGAGATCCCGTATCTAAGAAATGGCTTGATGCGATGGAATGTGGAAACCATCGTGAAAGACAATGATGTGATGGTCTTAGTTGAGCTTTCTCCTAATGCTAGAAACGTTGGTAGCAAGTGGCTTTTTAAGAAAAAGACTGACATGGATGGTGCAGTATACGTCTTTAAAGCTCGTCTTGTAGCAAAGGGCTTCACTCAAACCTTTAGGTGAATTATGAAGACCTTTTTCTCTGTTGCAAAACTTTAGAGCTATAAGGATTCTCATAAGCTATTATCGCATTACTATGACTATTGCGATATGGCAAATGGATGTCAAAACCGCCTTCCTCAATGGACATCTTTCCAAAGAAGTCTATATGGAGCAACCTGAGGGTTTTGTGAATCCAAAATATCCTAACCATGTATGCAAGCTCAAGCGTTCCATTTATGAACTTAAGCAAGCATCTAGGCAATGGAATAAGCGATTTGATGATGAAATTAAGAAATTCAGTTTCACTCAAAATCGTGATGAGCCATGTGTATACCAAAAAGCTAGTGGGAGTTATGTCGCTATCCTAACTCTATATGTCGATGACATATTACTCATGGGAAACAACATTCCAATGTTACAAGATGTAAAATCCTATCTTGGAAGAAGTTTTGCTATGAAAGATTTAGGGGATGGTTGCATATATTCTTGGAATCAAGATCTACCGTGATAGGTCAAAGCGGTTAATTGGTTTATGTCAAAGTGCTTACATTGAGAAAATCTTGAAAAGAAAGTATCGGTCCACATAAGCTTGATATTAATCCTTAAGATTGGAATGAAACTTCACTTGGGAATTTAGGATGAAACAAACGACCTTGGAATAAATGTTTATTAAGTTAAACGTATGCGGAAATTAAGTCCAACGCAAATGTAATATGTCATTGAAGCAAGTCTTAAATGATATATTTCACTTGAGATAATTTAGTACATGGATGGAAACCTTGTGTTTTTTAACTAAGGGTTCATCATGTATAAATTATGTTGTGTATGAGAGTGGTTGTTACTTTTGCACGATAACAAGATGAGCTAACAAGAACAGTATCTAATTGAGAGATTTTAGATAGTTATATCTAATTGAGAGAATTTAGATAACTGTTAAATACAAATGATTACGAATTATATAAGGCATAATGTTGTTTGTGTACAACTGATGCTAGAGAATAATCAATTCTAGTTCAAGAAGGATTTCATCATTTATGATAAATCTGTTAACTAGATATGCTCACTTAAGAGCAGTATTGCATTACACATTAAAGAATGAGAATACTTTACATTTTATGAAACTGTAAAGATGACTGTCTGAGATAGGTATGTTGTTGACTTCAAATACCCTATAAAAGGTACTATTACCTTGTCCATACTATGACTCTTGCAATAGTATGCACGTGAACAAGAAGACACTCATCTTATTATTCAAATCTTTCACAATTATGTGAATTTGAAACAAGTATTCAGAAAGTTTACTCAGATAACTATTTAGTTTGTTGCAAAAGAAAAGTTGAGAATGTTGGAAACATTAGACTTCAACTTACTAACTAGTATCATGCATATCTGTTTTATTAGTATTTGGATAATTGGGATTGTAAGACAATATTTACTTTCTGATGAATAAAGATACTTGGTATTTGTTCTTCATTCATATAAAAATTGTTATCCTATATTTGCATGTTTAATCCATGAATGATTTCTTATCATTCTAAATAATGTCCATTGTCGGTTAACAATATGGGAATATTGTTATGTAAGGCAAATATGAGTGTTGGTTATATTCCGTGAATATATGGATGTGTTCCCACCAAACTCATATGTATTCACAAGGGATGCATATTGGATACCCCAACCTTCGAGCATTTACTTTTGGATCCATGTCATGAGTAAAATGTCGAAAATGGTTTAAAATTATCCTTAGACTTGAGATGCAAGCAAGTTCTGTATGTGTGGATATCTCTCTTTGATTATAGTCAAACGTTATCCTGAAATATGGTAGTCATAAAGGCTATTTTTGGGAGTGTATGTGAACAGCATCCACAACACTTGTAGTCAATAAAGGATTTGTTCCTCCACTTGATATGTGCAGAAAGATACCATTGGGCCCTCTCCAGATTTAATCAGATAATTGTGTGGCCACACCCAAAAGGTAATGCAAGATGATTCTTGATTACATTTGGTATATCTGAATTATTTTTATAACGAGAAACATAATGTTAAACTATATGGAATGACTTAGGATCCATATCCATGGTTTAACGGTATCTGTAACAAAGGGATGATTATAAAGCAAGAAATTTATAACCATTAAATAGCGAAGATGATTTTTGAAACTCTTATCTCATAATATTCCTAATGTAAAAATAATTGTGTGGGTTGCTAGACTTTGCCAATTATAGGTATAAGTGTTAGGTGCTACTCCAACTCCCAAGTGGGAGCTGTTGGATTATGGTAGTCGGCTAGCATTTGTACATTACGAATATGTGAGCCTATTAGGGGCACACACGTTAATACACGAAGAATGCGTTTAATACTTCACAAATATAAACCGAGGGACTAAATTAGACAAAACCTGAACTCCAAGGGGGACACTAAAGTGGTCGGGCCCTATGGGAGGTTCTAGATGGGTTTTGTGTTCAATTAGCATTTAATGAGGCCCATGAAGTTTTTCTATAATTAGGGTTTGGGTGCCTATATAAACACCTACAACCTACTTCATAATTTGCTCATTCTAAAAAACCTTTCCTCCTCCCTCTCTCACCGAAATCGCCTGGCCCCTCTCTAGGGTTGTTAAGGGTTTCGGTTCTACACCTTAACCGAATTCGGTTGAACCCCAATTTGGATTTTTGGGTTCTTTAATTCGGTTTAAGGATTTTCTGTTAATTAGGGTTTATTATAAACCTTAATCCGGTTTAATTGGTTCAAGATCACAAAGGTTGTTTGATTAGGGTTTTGATCCAAGAAGGTACAATTGTTGTTTTGTTCGTGAAGTTAAGTCTAGACAACTTAACGTGTTCGGTTGACGTGATTGTGTGAGCAACCGTAGAGGTGATTGTTTTAATCACTTATTTATTTTCAAGATCGAATTGCTGAGAGGTACGTTTTCTATTTACCTTTTATTATGTGTTAACCATATGCTATTACTAGATCCAATCCGCTGCGTACTCGTAGTTACTTGGTTACCTAGATGTTAAATCTCAACACACATGAGGTTTTCCCGTAAACCCTAGATGCCTCTTTATAAATAAAAGGCATCACGCACACGAACGGGTCTTAATCTTAACACTTTTAGAATACCGTTTCTAAAAGCTTAGGAACACGAATATATCTTTTTTTTATTTTTTTTTATTTTCATAATTTGATGTGCTAAAAAAGCTCAAGAAGACGAATCTATTTTGTCTTTTTCTTATTCTTTTAAAAAAATAAACAAAAAAAAAGTAAAACACGGATACATAATGATTTAATATTTAAAAGGGTTTGGGCCATTATATATAATAAGCCAAACAATAACAACAAGTGTTTGGGCCATTAAATTTAAAAGGGTTATAAACCCTAATCGTCATTTGATTATTTATCTGTACGACAGCCTCCAGCGGAAAGAAGAACGGCAAAACACCTTCAACGAGATGGATGAGTATAACGCGCTAGTCGCAGTAAGTATTTATGTAATTACTGTATTATTTAAGATTAGTTTAGTATAGTATAGTATTGTTATTTATGTTTGTTATAGGATGTTAAATCCAGAATTCGTCAGGATGCTGTAAGAAGAGTTGCGAGAGTTCCAGTTAGCTTGAATGAATTCGAAATTAATGGTAATGAACGGGCGTATGACACGGGCAGGTTCATACGGTCCCCATCTGTAAGTGATGGTAACTGTTTCTTTAGATCATGCTCGCAAGGGATTGCGGGGCACCAGGGACTGCATGTTATCTTTCGTAAGGGTACAAAGGCGTGGGTAAATTCATTCTATTTTAGAGAAATGTTTATGTTTTCAAATTTGCATTCAAAAATGAGTTAGTTTTTGTTTCCTTTGTATATACGTGTTTGCCAAGTTTTCACTTATAACCTCCAACTTATGCAAGAATCTCTATACAATCTCTTTTTCTTTCGAAATCTTTATTTTTATACCCCGTATTCTAACATATACATTTCAAAGAATCCCATCAGCTCACCATTTTTGTTAGACATTTCATTTTTATTGTCAAGTTACCGTATTTCAATTGAAATTTAACCCAAGTTGCCTTTTTTTAGTTTTTTGTGTTTTCTAAATAATATACTAGTGTTTAATGTAAAGATTTCGAGACACACAGCAAATGTATACAAACTCTTTCATAAGTTAAAGCTTATAACGACTGAAAGCTTCAATCTGATGTAACCCCTTATTTACAAAGGTATAAAGTATTCACCCATTGTTGCTAAGTAAATATGTATGAAAACAGAATATAGTATCATATACTTTAATAAATGAAGATTTGCCCCTAATTCTCATTGTTTTCGCAGATGAGAGCACATCCACACCGTTACAAACATCCCAATATGTCACTTGATGCGTTTAGAGAGTATCTCGCTGAAGAGGTGGGAGTCGTGGGATCAGACGTGGGTATGGATGTTGTACAAGGCGCTGCAGATTTGCTACGTACCCGTATGGTTCGCACCTATGCACGAGGTTCCAAAGTTATCGACGAGGTTACTCCTTTTGATGGCCGGTGTTTTTACGAGATAAATCTTGCTTGCATCCCCGGCCATGTTGACACGTTGGCTCGCAGCCATCTTTACCCTTATCACCTTCAAGGTATGTATTTTGTATTTACAGTTTCATAATCAAGAACCATGTTCTTCTTTTCGTTTCTTTGACAAATCTCATTACGAAACCCAAAATATTTAGACCAAGTTTACTTGCGTGTTACTAATTCATGATAAGGATAAGCTTCTAGAAGTAGTGGGTACTTCATTGATGAGTTTTGGTTGCTGCATTTCTTTTCTAGGTAACTGATATGTGCTAATTCGTATTGTAGGAATGTGGGTTTGTTTAACTGTATACTTGTAGTCAAATGGTCGCAAAAAAGATGATTGTTGTTCCTACCCACACACTTTGGCATGCCTCATTACGGAACTGTTTCAATGGACCTAGGGATCTTTGGAGAGCTAAAGTATCATGTAAATACAAATATAAAATGGGATCAATTGAAGTATGGTTAATTAGCCCCCTAAGTATATAGGATATAACACAATTGATGTTGTATACTCCATCTTATATCATTAAGCCCAAATGAACAATGGGGCAAAATTGAGGCCTCTATTGCGTGTTCAGCACATTAATCATAATTGATAGCTTAGACTTTCTTTATTTATCTTTAGCATAGAGTTTAGGCTGTTTGTGTTGCCTGATTTTGTCTGAAATTGCTAGTGACGTCCTCGCTCCTAATGCTTACAACATCCAAAAGCTAGTTCTTACATAGTTTATGTGAAAGAGAAGAAGTCGATATACCAAGTCTTAACGCTTAAGTTCCTACATCTAAAACCAAATGGCTACCTATCTAAAAACAATGACTTTTAATTAACAGAATTTAAAGTAGGAATGTAAATAAAACCAACATCAAAAGAACTTTCCATAAAGTTTGTGTTTTCATCATACTTATTCACATAGCTTGAGCAAAATTCCACCTATACGTGTTCCCACCTTCAAGTCCTTCATGGAACTGAAATGCATATAGATTAGTAAGCCATGAATAATAACTTTTGCACACATTTGTAAATAAACCATATAAAATGCTAACAGCTTGTTAAAAAGTCTAGAAATCACATCAAGTCATCATTAATCCCCTGCACGAATCCTTGATACCCAATGGGACGGGGACTTAATCGTATATGCCGCTGGGGGTGTTTCGTCATATCTTGTCACTAATGAATCAAATCAGTTAAGTCACTAGATTCAACTGAAAAATGGAGCCTAGTAGGTTATACAAATAATGCTTCTTACGTGCATAACAAGTTTTAGTGAATCATCACAACCAATCCTCTCCTCCCAAAATATCAAACAAAACAAGAGGAGCATTATGATTAATGTGCTGAACACGCAATAGAGGCCTCAATTTTTACCCCATGTTCATTTGGGTTTAATGATATAAAGAGGAGTATACAATGCTATTGTGTTATATCCTTATATACTTAGGGGCTAAATTAACCAGACTTCAATTGATCCCATTTTATATGGTATTTACATGATACTTTAGCTCTCAAAGTCCTATGTCCATTGATACAGTTCGTAATGAGGCATGCCAAAGTGTGTGGGTAGGAACAACAATCATCTTTTTTTGCGACCATTTGACTACAAGTATACAGTTAAACAAACCCACATTCCTACAATACGAATTAGCACATATCAGTTACCTAGAAAAGAAATGCAGCAACCAAAACTCATCAATGAAGTACCCACTACTTCTAGAAGCTTATCCTTATCATGAATTAGTAACACGCAAGTAAACTTGGTCTAAATATTTTGGGTTTCGTAATGAGATTTGTCAAAGAAACGAAAAGAAGAACATGGTTCTTGATTATGAAACTGTAAATACAAAATACATACCTTGAAGGTGATAAGGGTAAAGATGGCTGCGAGCCAACGTGTCAACATGGCCGGGGATGCAAGCAAGATTTATCTCGTAAAAACACCGGCCATCAAAAGGAGTAACCTCGTCGATAACTTTGGAACCCCATGCATAGGTGCGAACCATACGGGTACGTAGCAAATCTGCAGCGCCTTGTACAACATCCATACCCACGTCTGATCCCACGACTCCCACCTCTTCAGCGAGATACTCTCTAAACGCATCAAGTGACATATTGGGATGTTTGTAACGGTGTGGATGTGCTCTCATCTGCGAAAACAATGAGAATTAGGGGCAAATCTTCATTTATTAAAGTATATGATACTATATTCTGTTTTCATACATATTTACTTAGCAACAATGGGTGAATACTTTATACCTTTGTAAATAAGGGGTTACATCAGATTGAAGCTTTCAGTCGTTATAAGCTTTAACTTATGAAAGAGTTTGTATACATTTGCTGTGTGTCTCGAAATCTTTACATTAAACACTAGTATATTATTTAGAAAACACAAAAAACTGAAAAAAGGCAACTTGGGTTAAATTTCAATTGAAATACGGTAACTTGACAATAAAAATGAAATGTCTAACAAAAATGGTGAGCTGATGGGATTCTTTGAAATGTATATGTTAGAATACGGGGTATAAAAATAAAGATTTCGAAAGAAAAAGAGATTGTATAGAGATTCTTGCATAAGTTGGAGGTTATAAGTGAAAACTTGGCAAACACGTATATACAAAGGAAACAAAAACTAACCCATTTTTGAATGCAAATTTGAAAACATAAACATTTCTCTAAAATAGAATGAATTTACCCATGCCTTTGTACCCTTACGAAAGATAACATGCAGTCCCTGGTGCCTCGCAATCCCTTGTGAGCATGATCTAAAGACGCAGTTACCATCACCTACAGATGGGTATCGTATGAACCTGCCCATGTCATACGCCCGTTCATTACCATTAATTTCCAATTCATTCAAGCTAACTGGAACTCTCACAACTCTTCTCACAGCATCCCGACGCATTCTGGATTTAACATCCTATAACAAACAGAAATAACAATACTATACTATACTAAACTAATCTTAAATAATATAGTAATTACATAAATACTTACTGCGACTAGCGCGTTATACTCATCCATCTCGTTGAAGGTTTTTTGCCATTCTTCTTTCTGTTGGAGGCCGTCGTACAGATAAATAATCAAATGACGATTAGGGTTTATAACCCTTTTAAATTTAATGGCCCAAACACTTGTTGTTATTGTTTGGCTTATTATATATAATGGCCCAAACCCTTTTAAATATTAAATCATTATGTATCCGTGTTTTACTTTTTTTCGTTTATTTTTTTAAAAGAATAAGAAAAAGACAAAATAGATTCGTCTTCTTAAGCTTTTTCAGCACATCAAATTATGAAAAAAAAAAGAAAAAAAAGATATATTCGTGTTCCTGAGCTTTTAGAAATGGTATTCTAAAAGTGTTAAGTTTAAGACCCGTTCGTGTTCGTGATGCCTTTTATTTATAAAGAGGCATCTAGGGTTTACGGGAAAACCTCATGTGGATGATGAACGACTATATGTTAGATAGGCCACGCGTCGATCATCTAATTGGCATATAAGAATGCCAACATGCATCATATCCTTGGCCCGTACCATGTCTTGTCCATTTCCCATATTGTTGGTCGTGTATCTCCCGTTGTCGTATGTCAAATAGTATATCTTAAACCTTAGTGAAAGATGTCCCATACGTGTATGTAACTTGACCTGAGAGGCTTTCCTAAACCTAGAAAGCGAAACCAGAGAAAACACTCTCATCGTGATTGGATTTTTATTTTTATTATCAAAGTATGTGCGGTTACCCGATCTAAACGTTGTTTAATATACATCTGTTAGGATTTAACATCTAGGTAACCAAGTAACTATGAGTACGCAGCGGATTGGATCTAGTAATAGCATATGGTTAACACGTACATGAAAAGTAAATAGAAAGCGTACCTCTCAGCAATTCGATCTTGAAAATAAATAAGTGATTAAAACAATCACCTCTAAGGTTGCTCACACAATCACGTCAACCGAACATGTTAAGTTGTCTAGACTTAACTTCACGAACAACGCAACAATTGTACCTTCTTGGATCAAAACCCTAATCAAAAAAACCTTTGTGATCTTGAACCAATTAAACCGGAATAAGGTTTATAATAAACCCTAATTAACCGAAAATCCTTAAGCTGAATTAAAGAACCCGAAAATCCAAATTGGTGATCAACCGAATTCAGTTGAGGTGTAGAACCGAAACCCTTAACAACCCTAGAGAGGGGCCAAGCGATTTCGGCGAGGGAGGGAGGAGGAAAGGTTTTAGGATGAGCAAATTATGAGGTAGGTTATGAGTGTTTATATAGGCACCCAAACCCTAATTCTAGAAAACCTTCATGGGCCTCCTTAAATGTTAATTGAACACAAAACCCATCTAGAACCTCCCATAGGGCCCGACCACTTTGGTGTCCCCCTTGGAGTTTGGGTTTTGTCCAATTTAGTCCCTCGGTTTATATTTGTGAAGTATTAAACGCATTCACCATGTATTAATGTGTGTGCCCCTAATAGGCTCACATATTCGTAATGTACAAATGCTAGCCGACTACCATAATCCAACAGCTCCCACTTGGGAGTTAGAGTAGCACCTAACACTTATACCTATAATTGGCAAAGTCTAGCAACCTACATAATTATTTTTACATTAGGAATATTATAAGATAAGAGTTTCAAAAATCTTCTCAGCTATTTAATGGTTATAAATTTCTTGCTTTATATAATCATCCCTTTATTACAGATACCGTTAAACCATGGATGTGGATCCTAAGTCATTCCATATAGTTTAACATTATGTTTCTCGTTATAGAAATAATTAAGATATACCAAATGTAATCAAGAATCATCTTGCATTACCCTTTGGGAACGGCCATTCATTTATCTGATTAAATCTGGAGAGGGCCTAATGGTATCTTTCTGCATATATCAAGTGGAGGAATAAATCCTTTATTGACTACAAGTGTTGTGGATGCTGCTTCACATACACTTTAAAAAATAGCTTTTATAACTACCTTGTTTTAGGACAGCTTTTGGCTATAATCACAAAGTGATATCCACACATACAGAACTTGCTTTTATCTCAAGTCTAAGGACGATTTTAAACAATTTTTTACATTTTACTCATGACATGGATCCAAAAGTAAATGATCAAAGGTTGGGGTATCCAATATGCATCCCTTATGAATACATATGAGTTTGGTGGAAACAAATCCATATATTCACGGAATATAACCAACACTCACATTTTCCTTACCTAACAATATTCCCATATTGTTAACCGACAATGGACATATTTAGAATGATAAGAAATCATTCATGGATTAAACATGCAAACATAGGATAACAATTTTTATATGAATGAAGAACAAATACCAAGTATCTTTATTCATCAGAAAGTAAAAATTGCCTTACAATCCCAATTATCCAAATACTAAAACAGATATGCATGAAACTAATTAGCAAGTTGAAGTCTAATGTTTCCAACATTCTCAACTCTTTCTTTACAAGACAGCTAAATAGTTATCTGAGTAAACTTTTCGAATACTTGTTTCAAATTCTCATATTGTGAAAGATTTGAAATATAAGATGAGTGTCTTATTGTTCGCGTGCATACTATTGCAAGAGTCATAGTATGGACAAGGTAATAGTACCTTTTATAGGGTATTTGAAGTCAACAACATACCTATCTCAGACAGTCATCTTTACAGTTTCTTAAAATGTAAAGTATTCTCATTCTTTAATGTGTTATGCAACAATGCTCTTAAATGAGCATATCTAGTTAGCAGATTTATCGTAAATGATAAAATCCTTCTTCAACTAGAATTGATTATTCTCTAGCATCAGTTGACACATACAACGCTATGCTTCATAATTCATAAACTTTTGTATAACAGTGATCAAAATACCCTCAATTAGATATTGTTATCTAAATTCACTTAATTAGATACTGTTGTTGTTAGCTCATCTTGCTATCATGCAAAAGTAACAACCAGTCACATACATGATATAATATATATACATGATGAACCCTTAGTTAAAAAAAACACAAGGTTTATATCCATGTACTAAATTATCTCAAGTGAAATATATCATTTAAGACTTGCTACAATGGCATATTGCATTTGTGTTGGACTTTATTTCAGCATACGTTTATCTTAATAAACATTTATTCCAAGGTCATTTGTTTTCATAAATTCCTAAGTGAAGTTTCA
>BQNB010057057.1:0-38382 GCA_026074375.1 Tanacetum coccineum
TTCAACCTGTAAGTTATAAAATATGTAATATGTGGAAATCATGATAAGTTTTTAATAAGTATGCAGTATAATTGTTACCAGTTCATCATCGTCATCGTTTGATAGGACAATTAACGATGCTTTCTTCATTCTTTACTTGGTTGTTTCAGTCGGCTGAATTTGTTTTTTACCCTACAAATATATGGTTGAAACTTTTGTAAGTAATGTACGACAATAGTTTCAATTATGTTTTTCTTTAAATCATATTAATTTGTAATTATTAATACCATTCACCAAACTATGTTACTAACCTGAACATAATTCTTCTTCACAGTGGTTCCATTCTTTACAAGTCTGCGACGTTTTATTGTCACGGGTGCATCCTGAATGTTATAAAAGATGTGTAAAATAACAGGTATTACATTAATTAAATGTAAAGTAAAATAGAATATGTAGTTTAATGATTACTGAATCATCATCTAATAGCACTATCTCGGGGATTTCTTTCATTGTTTCAGATGTGGTTTCTTTGGAATCACTTGAATCAGGTGTTTAGTTGACCCAATTTTGCGATGAAGAATATGGCGTCTGTATGTATTTATACATGAAAGTTACGCTCTCCAAGATTTGCATTGTTTTTTAAAGATAAGAGGTCATACATGATTATCTTGATCTTTTAGATGATTTTATAAATTATCTTTTGTAGTTTTTATGTTTAAAAAATTAAGATATCTATGAGGTATGGTTTTACCAAAGGCGAAGTAGCAGGCAAATGATCAAGGGTCTGTGTTTCACACGTGGTCAAATTTACACATGGCCATAGGTGTGTGTGCCATGTTTTGCAGGTTCTGTTTGTTAGGAGCATCTTTGGTTAACACTATCAAGAGGAGCTATGTGAGTCGAGTGAAACTATAACTTATGAATGGGTCAATTTGGTTTTATCTAAAGCAAACCTATTTTTGTATACCAATAGCTATAACAGGAAATGTCGCACTGTCTCAAACTTGCGAGATTACATGTTGTATCAATTTTGACACATAATAAGCAAAGTACTTTAACTGAAAGAAGTAAGGAGGTTTTTTTGTATCTAAAATACATGTACAAATTTTGACCCATTCTTCCCATTTACTTCAAATTGTTAATTGTGTTTGTTTTTTATTTTGGTTGGTTTTGTTATGGTCCAAATTGATAAAAATACACTAAACTATGTAAATTGGTTTTTAACTGTTAAGCAAAACCTTGATTATGGTTATGTCCATTTGAAAAATCATGTTACCGGGTGAAAACTTATCATATTCACAAGTCGCATGAGCAATCGCATCCAGGCAGACCTGATGAGAAGTGCAAGACATATACATTGTATAAATAACTTTCCTAAGGGATGCATGTAGATGCCATCTTCTTGAAGCTTTTGAAGTAGAGATGTTGTACATACACATACCTCCAAAAATTAGGATTAACTACTTGAATAGGTTAATAAAAAAACATGATTAGGCTTATATGCTTGGTATAAAGTCAGACGACCGAAGCCAGATTTGAGACGTCACGAGAAATACATTGGTTTTGGTTTGCGGACATGTTATGCCAAAATTGCCAATGTTTTAAGCAAAACAACTTCTCCATGTTAAAGCATTTTGTACAACGAATATATGCCACTAAACATGCCCTAAAAACAATCACACATGTACAACATAAAAGTCGAACAAATCCTAAAAACATACATACTTGTAAAACATAAAAGTCATTAACAAAACCACATTAAACAATCATATAATTGTTGTTATTTAAAACCAAAATTCGTCTCCATGGTAAAACCCCTAATTTTTTTTATCGAATTCAACTTATTCGACAATCAAACAAAAACCACCTAAAAAAGTAAATAAACATTATTTTGGCAAGACAAGTTCAGATTAACTAAAATTAAACATATAAAAACCATGGAGTTGTATGATAGAAATCAATATTCCGGTTCCATCTTCACTGCAACCAATTCATGTGTCTTTGAGATGTTACCTTCTTCTTCAGGTTCACTTTCTACGTCATCAAGATCAATGATTAGTTTCCTCTTCTTTGAGCTTGAACCCTCTTTGCTTGTCGAATCCCTTGTCTTAGAAGTTGTATGCATATCTGAATCATGTTCATAACTTGAGTTCTCAATGATGGCCTTTTTTTTTCTTAGTAGTCGATTATGCCAACTCATCAATTGGTTCCTGATAATATCAAAACCGTTGTAGTTACATATATTGCACTCGCAGATTTTGAGAAAAATTTACATAAAAATATCAAAAATGGCATACCTCATCATCTGTTTCAGTATCTATGAAGTTATTCTTGAAGTGGTTTATTAGCTCCACATCTTCGAAGAATGAATCACAATGGTAAGTGTGATTATTTTTGCCACATTGTATTCTAAATAGAATAACTTAAACAGACATTTCTTTCCTACTATATTATCCAACTCCTCAGGCCAATACTTATCTGGGTCCATGTTATATTTCTCAATCAATTCCCACGCGGTATATCCAGAAAGTTTGACAAAATTGTTGTTGAAAAACAACAAAGGTGCAGAACCAGAATTGTCAATCACTCTAACAATAACCTTAAACCTAAATTATATACAAGTAATAATATGTCACATACTTAATAAAAGTAAAAACCAATTTTATTAAACATTTAACATTATAACAATATAGGATGGTTACCTAGATGCAGGTTGTACATTTCCATGCTCTTCACACACATAAACTGGTGGACGATTTTGCCAGGTGAGAATATCTACTTTTTTGTTGCAGCTTTTGCAAGCAGTGTAGTGTACGCCCAACCATGTTCCTTGTGGATTCTATGAATCCTTGCATAAACAATATAGTGGGAATCCTGTATTGAAAAATCCATAATATGTATGTTAAATATAATTTAAAGAGTATAATGTATATATTTTATAAATTATTAATAAATCAGGATGAGTAACAAACCGGCTCAGAATCACGGATGCCATCGACCATCCTGTTTATGGCCCCATGGAAGAACTCAGCTATGGATACAACCTTAACTTCAGGTGAAAACAATTCAATCTTCACTTGATTAGCTTCATAACCATCACGTTCTTCAACCCTGATGTAATGTTTTATTTAATGTCAACGTAACGCCTTCTATAAGTAATTACTTTTAAATAAGTATTTTGTCAACTCATAATTACCTTTTTTTGAAAGCTGTAATTTTTGGGATGTTTCGATTAATAAAAATCCTAGTCCCAAATAGGGCATTGTGAATGGCAGGTAGACCTGCATATAATGAATTATTAGAATTAGTACCTTCATATAAATTATGGAAATACATTTATTGTGCATATACAGAATTTTAACACCTAACGTCCTAATATTTAACTTTGCCTAACTGCAAAATCATTACCAAATGCTCAATGGCATAACGCTTGTTTGCATATGGATCCCACATGCTCGCCCATGTGTCCCAAAAAGTCAAGTCTAGACGGTTACCACTATAACATACATAAATGCATTATTAGGTTTCAAAATTACATATATTAAATAATAGATGCTTGGTTGTATTTATACTTACTCAGCATCCTCTAGAACGATTGTCCTGCGTATTTTTTTACCAGCAACAGACATAACGGGGACAATGTCACCGATACCAACAACTGAACCAATTACATCTGTTAACGAAATGTTGTTAGTATACAGTTTTGATAATTTAGTAAATCATTTGTAACTATATAAAAAGTAAAAGTACATATTAGATTTAGATACATACCCACATCATCATTTTTATAGTATTGGTGATGTTCAGAATCCAATAAATGGTTAAATGGCTCAAGGATGAATCTGTTAGTATTGTTGTCAAAAGGCTCAATAAGGGTGACAGTAGTGCACTTGTAAAAGCTAATCTTGTATCTATGGGGTAACAGTGGAAGTCTTCCACTATTCTCAGCAATGCCAAAATTAGACAGAATGTAACATTGGCCTACTTCAAATAATGGTTCAAACCTGAACATAAACTCCTTTTTTATATAGACCTCATATTCTGGTGTTCTGCATTTTTAAAAAATAAATTAGTTAGTAACAATTTTATACATGTAATGTAACATTTAAAAAAACTGTTTGTAAGTACATGGGCATCTTGTAGCACGAGATCAAGACTGTAAGCATCATGAGCAGCATTCATCCTGTATGAATGTCATATTGATATACATTTGCCTTGAATTTATATGTCATCTAACATAGGATCCACCTCGCCAATTGGTGTTATTTTTTTTCCTTGCCATTACCTGATTTAAAAACTTATACAAATATAAATCACCACCGTTTGTAAACCTAAATAAACTTAAGTTGTAGCATAATATATCATAATATAAAGGAATAGATAAAAAATTATAATTATTGTATCGTTCATCATGTCATATAAGGTGTTCACAAAACAAAAACCATGTAAGAGTGTAGATACAATAATTGGATATGGGTTCATCCAATACTATGCAAAACACATTCATCAGCTCATGCCTTGCAGAACTGGATATGGGCTTTTCTGCCTTTTGAATACTATCTTTCAACACTATGCCATGCTAATACTTCTAAAAATTGAGATAATGGTTGCATATTTATTCAGATACCATGTAGAAACACTAAAAAACAAATGTTATTTTTTCAAAATCAAATTACTACGCAAGTCTAAACAACAATATCTGAACTATCAACAAAACATTTTAAACCAAGTATACCACGGAGGCTTAAACAACAATAGCCTTGCAGAACTGGATATGGGCTTTTCTGCCTTTTGAATACTATCTTTCAACACTGTGACATGCTAACACTTCTAAAAATTCAGATAATGGTTTCATATTTATTCAGATACCATGTAGAAACACTAAAAGACAAATGTTATTTCTTCAAAATCAGATTACCACGCAAGTCTAAACAACAATATCTGAACAATCAACAAAACATTTAAAACCAAGTATACCACGGAGGCTTAAACAACAATAATTGAACTATAAGCCTATCTAATCAGAATAACATTTAAAATCAAATATGTTTAAACAATGAGTGTTCTACAAATCAACCCAAATCAAACACAAAGGAAGAACAAACTATAATCAAGCACACTATTAATCAAACATGCACGTATCCTAACTTATGACCTATATATGAAGCCTCCCCTCCTTGTAACATTTATATATCTCAGTTATGTTTTACAAAGTTTACAATCTTAAAAATTATACATCCTGGTCAACATATATGGAGCATCTTAAAAAATAAATATATGTCAACAATAATAAAAACAAACCTCCTGATCTACCAGTAGAACCCATACTCTTGGAACCTACATGACCTCTAGAACTTCCAAAACCTCCAACAGTACCATTCTTTCTGTAATTATTGCTTGAAAAACCATGTGAACCTCCATAATTTCCAGAACCTCCACCGCCTACATTAGTATTTTTTTTTGGAAACATTGCTTGACAAAGCTGGAGAACCGCAATAACTTCCAGAACCTCTAACAACGGCTTTTTTCTTGTAATTGTTGCTTGACAAAGTTGGTGACTTTTGGTAACCCATGGTGGTGTTTTTTTTGGATGAGTATCTACTCATGATTTCTTTTAATTAGGGTTTAATTCAGATCGCAGAATGTTATGAGGAAGACGAGTTTGGGAAGAAAGGGGCGTATGTATTTATAGATAAAAAATTAGGGTTCTAAGTTAGGTTGGGGGTTTGTAGATATGCTCTAAATTGTTGTTTTGCTTTATCTTCAATACCATTAACAATATAGGATTCACGAATAAGAGTTTGAATGAAAGATGGATATGAATATTACGTATATTAATTTGATTGGAAGAAGAACAAAAATAAGATATACAATGTAGGAAGGATTCTAGTTTCATTGGAAGATGAATATGAAATTTTATTAGATAGATACCGGAACAATGTTGGATAAACATTAGAGTAGGATTTAGGGTGTCTGTGTAATTGTTAAGGATGAAGGAAACTTAGGGGTTTATAGTTTGAATATCAATAACAATATTGTTTTGGAAGAGTATTATCCAAAAGGAGCTACACAGAGTTGGTTAATTGCAACCAATGCAAACCAAACACCTGGTAACGACCTTTATTGCAAAGGGTCCAATTTATTTTACAAAAAGGCCAAAATTAGTTTTTTCCATGGATATTATGTCATCATTTAGGTGGCGCCTAGTCACTAAATCATAGTTGAGGTGGCGTCCAGTCACCAATTCCATATTTACACACTCATAATTAGCCCCATATATATGTTATAGATATGTATTGTACCCAACGAGAAAGAATGGTGACCGCGCATTGCTGCGGGGTTATTTTTATTGTTTTTCAAAGATAATTGATAGTTGAAGCATCTAACATTGGTAAACGAGAGTATATTCAATTCGTGTTTTCATTAAATTTTTTAAATGAACTTTAGGGTATTTTTTTAAATTATCATGTAGGTTAAGAGTGTGTTTTGAAAGTTTTTTTGGGTTTTTTTCCTAAAAACATATACTAAAATTCAACATTTTTTTATAAAATCGTTCGCACTTCTGAAGCATATAAATATTGGGCTCGTTTTGTTCGTAATCCAAAGGCCTTTATGTCGGTATATTTTTCATTAAAAAAATCGATACGTGTTTCTTAGATATTTGATAAATAAAGTTTGTTATATAAAAAAGTCGTAAATAGTAAACTTCAACATTTTTATAAAATGGTACGCACGTGTGAAACATATCAATATTGGGCTCGTTTTGTTCGTAATACTGATGCCTTTATGTCAGATTTTTCATCTAAAAAACCGCTACAGAATTATTAGATATTTGATAAATAAAGTTTGTTATATAAAAAAATCGTAAATAGTAAAACTTGATGGGCTTTTGTGTAATTTTCTTTTTAACAAAATTCTTTTGGCTAGGCCTTACAATCTGTTTTGAGGCTAAGTATGTTTTGAGCCTATTTTATCTTTTATTGTGATGCATTTTAGTATACAAAGTAATAACTTTTTATATTACGTATTATGCGCTCAATAAAATACATTTTATAAAGAGAGTTATATTATACGCGCAACTAAAATATAATTTTTTTAGTTATTAGAATATTCAATTGAGTAGTCGGGCAATACATTTTCACAACTAAAAAATATATTTTTAGAGACACCATGTAAAAACTACGTAGATCTTGTTGGGTGTAATTGAAATAGGAAAAAGACAAAACTGCTTCAGGGATCAAAGGTGTAATTGAAAAAAGAAAAAAAGACAGCTTCAGTATAAGTTACTATTTTGAATTATGAGTCATAGATCAATAGTGAAATAATGAAAAAAAATTAAAATTACAAAAATTTTCATGGTTTGAAAGTCAAATAGAAGAGATAAAGAGTCTAAGTAACGACAATTACGTATAACGAAACTCAAAGGACCAAACGGGCACCAAAAAGCCGATGAGTGCTCAAATATCCTATCTATACTACATATAAAACATTTTAGAATCTCTCTCTTCATAAATGCAATACAATTTTTTATGTAATACAAAATTTAATGCATGATGTACAACATCTTATGCAAAGATCAAAATTCTGCACACATTCTTCTCTCTTTATTAAATGCAATTTTTAAGTAATACAAATTTTAATGCATGATGTACAACATCTTATGCAAAGATCAAAATTCTCCTACACATTTCTCTTTTCATTAAACGAATTTTTTTAAGTAGATCAAATATTCATGAATTGTGTACAAGCTCTAATGAAAAAAATAAAATAATTATAACATATTTTATCTCTATCTTCATTTAATTGGTACCAAAATTTACTCACAACGAGTTAACCTCAAAGAGAGAAAATCTCATGCCGAGAAAACAAAAACGGCGAGATAACGACCTCAGATCTAATAGCCTACAACGGTCAAGAAAAAATGTAAAACGAAAAAGAAATAAATAATATAAGAGGACGAACACAAACACAAGAAAAATCATAACGAAAACCAACATGCATCACAATCTAAAAAAAAATATAAAAAAAACTATACACAACCAAGATCCTCGCAATCACTCTCCAACTCTCATTCTACTAAACTCAAACAAGACTCAAATCAAACAAAAACAGGATCTCATATTCTTTTCTTCCGTGTGGCACAATTATTTTCAAGACTTTTAAAAGATCAAACACACGAAAGAGATATCATCATAGATCTATCAAAAGCAAAAGTTTTTTTTCGAATGCTATAAAAGAAGAACAAGAACGATTATGTTCATATTCTTGCTTTGTTTGATCTTTGAACGAAAAATATAAATCAAAACCATCATGAGCCAAATCAAGACAATGACGTGTAGTCGTGCTAATCCGAAAGAAGAACAAAGGTACTGAGTAATGTTTACTGGTCCGGTTTTAGAATATTGAAAGACGAAATAGAACGGTTATGTGTTTTTGTTCAAAATTCGAATGAAAATTAACAAAGAAAATGGGGATAATTTTTTGGTGGCTGAACTACTAAGAAAAAAAAGAAGCGGATTTATCAAAGTGAGTAGGTTTGTGTATTATGTGAGCAAAGTTAAGGATAGTACTGCTTTTACATCCTAAATTTAAACTTGGGTTGAGTTAATGTAAGAATGGGCTGATATACTAATTCACAGTGGGCTGGTTAGTGGGAGGATTTGTGGACCAGCCAGGATTTCGTTTAAAATTTAGATTGTTTTATGTTAAATCCATATATCCGAATATGCTTTGACTTAACGGGTTTAACCGAGAATCGAAGTCGCCACTGGTTCGGCTAGCTAATAAATTAAAAGCCGTTCGAAAACGAATCGAAGAGGATCTGTCGGAATCGATAAAAAAGGGTGAATCGGGCATCAACGGAGTTCATTTCTTCGATTAATCATCACAGGCCGCAACGCGTGAGTATCCTTATATAATTAATACTCTCAATTAAAATACTCCATTACATAAATGTACAAACATATCTACACATTTTACAACCATGAAAAGCATATGTGCATATTACAAACACGATTAATACTCTTAATTAAAATACCCATTACATAAATGTACAACTATTTTTACACATTTTGCAACCATTAAATACCTCATTTTACAATCATGCGTACATGTCTTCTTACTACTTTTTTTCTTGCTCAAATTTGGGTGCCCGATTATACTTTTACGCAATATTGATCCCTCAAATAGATTATGCAATGGGACGAGATTGATATGAAAATATTTAGATACGAACATATCGACGCATAGATAGTTGTCGGCCAACACACTTGAAAGATAGTCTTTATGCCTAGAATTTCACTATGTTAGTTCGATAGTGACATGTTCCTGTTTAAGCTGAAAAGAAACCAATTCCATGTTCGCCTTAGCTTTGTGTGGCGTTGTCAAGAGGGATCTCATGCGGAAACACCAAAGTGTTAGTGAAGCTTGCCAAAAAGTTCGATAAAGACGGAGTTTACACGTCAAACGTTGTGTATCAAGAAGTCCTACTTGAAGAGTAGAATACACATGTGTATAGATTTTCTAATATTTTAGCTATATAAGTGTAACTTATAGTCTCACCACTAAATGTATATCTTTTGATTGTTACACTTTTTAAAATATATTGTGATGCATTTGGTTTACTACATAATTATCTGCATTCGTCATGAAAAACATATAATGAGAAAATATTAATCGTCGAAGAATTTAGTCACAAGTACCCGCCGCAGCATCGTGCGGGTACCCTACTAGTTATCTAAGAACTAAATCCACATCCGTCCTAAATTGAGAGACGAGCAGTGTAATTTACTTTAAAAATTAAAATAAATATAATTGATGTGCACGTAACACATAAATCGGACATCTAAGATTCTAAGGTACAAAACCTAGACAACAAAAGAGTTTCAACACTTCGACAAAAGTAAGAAAGAACAACCGTTAACTCGCCCCGGGTATTGACCCAGGACCAAGCTCGGGTGTGAGAGTAAGTATGTGAATATGAGCCGAAAGGGCTGTATATGGGAGCCGAGGGGGCTATATTAATAAATGTGTGTGTGTGTGCAGTAAATGATGTCTTTGAATAGTAAATACGGGGGTATTTATACTAGTCAAAACACTGTAGCGATGTACGGTTTCTGGCATGTAGATGACGACCCTTTCGTCATGTCTCTATCGCCTGTGTCTTAGATGGTGACATCTCCTTAGTTGACGTAACAGTTTTCGTTGCAGTCACTATATCTTTCTGTGTTATGGTGGACATTATTCTTTGATGTACGTTGCCTGTAGGTCTCTGAAATAAAGTCAGCGCTTTGTTGTTTACTATGCTGACGTCCTGTACCCGTTCGGAACTTCATGACCCGTTCGGACTCTTCTGGCCCTTACGGACTTGAATGGCCTGCTTGGTCTGGAATGATTCGATTGGGCTTGAGTGGTTCGCTTGGGCTGTGTAGGAGCCGAAGGGGCTATTAGCCTGTCCGGCATATACGCGGACATGTCCCCCCAGTATGGCTTTAAGAGTTATAAACTATTGAAGTCATACTTGAGGTGCTCGTCTGGAAGGGTCCTGAGACGTTGGTCCTTGTTTCTTCCTTGCTCTATTCCTCTTCCTTTTCTTTTCTTCCCCTTCCCCCTTTTTTTGATAGGTATGAAACAAAATTCATCATTATGAGGAGTTGAGATCCACTTGTCTTCTTGATGTGTATGAGACAAAATCATAATTTCAGTGGGTTAAAAAACCATTTTTGACTGTCATTGTTCTCTTTATCTGGTGTGTACACGTGTTGAGCGATTTCCTATCAACGGTCACGATTGTGCTTTGACAGTTGTTGTGTGTGATTTGCCCACTTGGGGCCTATAAATAGTCCATAGTCACTTATTTTTTACCGTGTGTAAAAAAATTTAAGATCCTAGCCGAACGTCCCTTTCTTGCAAGATAATTATCCGACTCGTCCAGCCGTCTTTTCCTTTATCGTGATCAGGTATACCTTTTTTCCCTTTTTGACTTTGTAAGTTGCCTCCTTCGGAATCGTTTTGTTTGTACATGTCTGACGTTGGTACGATGTTGACATGGCGGTCGCATGCCGAAGCTCTTGTCCAGCTAAGGTGGGACAAGTGTTTCCTTATATTTCACCTGATACTCTTCGTAATGTGAAAGCCCCTTATGTAAAAATATAAAATTCCTAGGGATCTACACCCCGTTGCTGTGTCTTCCGAATGGACCATGAACCGTCTAACCGATGAGTATATTGGTCTCTATGAGTAGTATTTTGAGTTTGCCGGGCTAAGGGTACCTTTTTCGACCTTCCTTCTTGCTGTGATTAGGCACTTTCATGTACATATCTCCCAATTAGTGCCACTAGGTTTGACCCGATTGACCTTATTCGAGTTGTATTGTCGAAGCCTTAACATCGTCCCTTCGGTAACTTTGTTCCGGGTTTTTTATAAACTTAGCAAACAAGGGGATTGGTTTTCATTCGAGAAAAGAGCCGGTAAAGATTTTCGAGGTAAGATTTTGAACGAAACATTCTCTTGTATGAAAAAGTGGAAAGGGCGTTTCTTTTTTATTGATCGAAGAGCCATTCCGGATGCTATGTGCTGGAGACATCATGATTCGGATATAAGTGACCCTGCACCCAAAGATGGGTTCGATGAGGATGATGTTATTAATCTGACCCACCAGCCTATTGATATTCGTGGTATTCCGAGCGGGTTGCTTTTTAGTGCTGGGTTGGCTATCACCTTGGGGAGTTTCTAAGTTAGTCCTTTGTCAAAGATCGTAGGGCCTGGTAATAAGAGGGCACTTATCTCTTTCTCCTTTATTTTTTTTTCTTTTTTTTTGTATTTGCGACTTTGTATATATTCCTTCCTTTATTTTCTCACCTGGTGTGTTTTTTTTGTAGTTGTTACCATGTCGGAGTATTTACGCCTCCCTTTTCTTTCCGGAATGACTATCGAGGCTGGGGCCTTGACACGAACATGATACGTCATTCCTCAACATACTACACTCCTCTTAATGCGTATGAGCAAGTGCCTGAAAAAACGGAACTCACAACAAAGGGTTGAGGCCTCAGATCCTAAGATAGTGGCCACTAGGATAAGGAAAGCGCATGCTGCTGCCAAGAGAAAAGCCGAGAAGAACAGGGAGTCCGAAGGTGCCGGTGGGTCTGAGGGGAGTTCGAAGAGGCGGTAAAACCCCTCTTCTTAGTCCTGCGAGATGGGGATATAGAGAGCCTTCTGTCACCATCCCTTTTTACTCCTCTTCGAACCATAGTGGCGGTTACTTCGGATGTTTCTAGGGGTGACAATGTGATTTCCCCTACTCAGACTCAGGGAGATAATTTGGTTGAGATTCCTGCGCATGACTCTGCTAATACCACCACTCGCCTTTATGAAGAGCATCACGATGAGCACTCCGGAGTTCTTGGTAATAGAGATGGTAATTTTGATGATGATGTGGATGAAGAGATTGATATTGAGGGGCCGGATAGGAATGTTAGTGACACTACGGAACGGGTTGCTATCGAAACTGAGTCAATCCCCACTGCTGCAACCCGTCCGGATAATGGGAAGTCTATTGCCCAGGAGGAGACTCATATGCCTAATCCCCTTCGAAAGGTCTTTATTTTAGTTGTGTCTTTTATCCTTTATTTTCTTAAGTGTTTTATTCCTCGAACTCTGTGTTGCTATAGGGGTGTTTCAAAGGTGTTGTCTGATGGGGCGGGTCCTGCTTTACCTACATCTATTTTTGTTCGACCTTGGAGGATCCACTAGGAGGAGCGAAGTGAACACTCCGGAGGAGGTGACCGTGATTTGATGGTCTAACCTTATTCCTCCGTGTAGTTCGAGAGGAGATTGAATCTTTGGAATTAATATTGTTTTTGGCAGATCTTGGTTCTCCTTGGCCCGTGGTGCTATGCATAGGCCATGCCCTTTTTCAGTTTGAGTCTTTTATGGTCACCCATCATGGCCCTGCTAAGAGAGTTCTCGAGAACTACACGAGGTCAGCTTGTCGGACCCAGGAGGATTTTAAATGTCTTCAAAATTTCTCATACTTTGGCTGGAGAAAGCTTAGGAAACTCCACGAGGAGGCTTGCCGTGTTCTGAGGCTCTGGCTGTTGTTCGGGACGAAAGGATAGCTTGATGGCTACTTAATGCGAACAAACCCTTCGATCAAGAGTTGGTAACGGAGAACAATTGAAAAGTGTTCATGAGGTCCTTCTTCTGCTACGTGGAAGGACCTGGAAAGCCAACTTGCCAGAAAGACTCTGCTTGGTTATGCTGAAAGGTTTCTCAGGTTGAGAGACTTTCAGGAAAAATGCGGGCTAAGGCCCAAATCACTTTGTCCAAAAAGAGCAGAGCGATTGCTATTAGGAAGCTTCTTCCCACTAAATGTTGGTGGAGGTCTCTACAGAGCCCTGAGTATAAACGGTCTCTCCGTTCCTTTCATTTCGCGCTCCAATGGATGGAGGCAGGTTTGGCTGAAGAGAGGTACGAAAAGGTGCTTCACAACGATATTGATAGGATGGAACGGGTTTGACCCCTTCTCTGATAGAAGATGGACTGCTGAATACGAGAGGTTGTTATTTTTTTCTAAAAGATTACCCATATGTGGACTCGTATCTCTCAACTCTCTGAGAAAGCCAGTGCATAGATCTCTTGATACTTCATCCTGCCCCTCCTTTAGGGATGCTCCCAAGGGTTTGTTAGGATGGTATGTCTTTGCTTATAAAAACTCGTTAGGCTGCGGATGGTAAGTAGCCCGTTCAAAAAGACACAACCTCAAGAGTTTCCAGAGTCAAGACTGGTCCCCATTTCTTCAAGTCTGCTTTCAAGCATGCTTCCGGAGGATCCCAAAGATCCTCCATCCAAGAAGATTAGCTTTTGTAATTTGTAATAAATAGGTCTTATTTTGAATTGTTTGTAACCTTGAACGAATGTCCCTTTTTGGGCCTGATATAATTTTAACTTATTTTGGTGCCGTTGTAAATTTGCCTTTGTCGCACTTGATTCCTCACTTATCTGCTTGTTCCACTTGTATTCGAATGGGTTGCCTCTCATATAGGTTTAGCTACCGTGGGGTCACTTCGTCCGAGGAGGTTTTGTCATATGTACAATATGTTTCGTCTGAAGGGACTTTGCCCTTTCTTATACTTTTTTTATCCTGTGACAGTTGTCTGTGGGATTTATTTCGTCCGGAGGGGCTATGCCCTTCCTTATCTTTTTTACCCTGTGACTTAGTTGTCTGTGGGATTTATTTTGTCCGGAGGGGCTATGCCTTCTTATCTTTTTTACCCTGTGACTTAGTTGTCTGTGGGATTTATTTTGTCCGGAGGGGCTATGCCCTTCCTTATCTTTTTTACCCTGTGACTTAGTTGTCTGTGGGATTTATTTTGTCCGGAGGGGCTATGCCCTTCCTTATCTTTTTTACCCTGTGACTTAGTTGTCTGTGGGATTTATTTTGTCCGGAGGGGCTATGCCCTTCCTTATCTTTTTTACCCTGTGACTTAGTTGTCTGTGGGATTTATTTTGTCCGGAGGGGCTATGCCCTTCCTTATCTTTTTTACCCTGTGACTTAGTTGTCTGTGGGATTTATTTTGTCCGGAGGGTTATGACCTTCTTATATTCTTTTACCTGGTGACTTAGTTGTCTGTGGGATTTATTTTGTCCGGAGGGGCTATGCCCCTCCTTATCTTTTTTTTCCCCTGTGACTTAGTTGTCTGTGGGGTTTATTTTGTCCGGAAGTGGCGATCTGTCCGTCCAATCATTGCAAAAATAATATTAGAAAATTGCCTTCTCCTTTTAAACTAGGAGAAAAGGCTATAATATTAATTAATTAACATTCGCGAATATAGAATTCATAAAACAATAAATCCTACAAGTAGCATTTGCGTAAATTAACTGCGTGCCATGTTCGAGGTACACTTGTCTCCATTGTCTGCAGCTTGTAAGAGCCATTCTCGAATGCTTTTGTGACTCTATATGGGCCTTCCCAATTTGGTCCCAACTTTCCTTCGTTCTCCATCCTGCTTGCTTCATTCCTTCGATATACAAATTCTCCAGGCCTAAAACCAACTAGGCGTACCTTCTTGTTATAGTACTGTTCCATCTTTGTTTTGTACTTGGCCTCACGTATGGCAGCTGCTTCTCTTCTTTCCTGCCCAAAACAAATCTAAATTCACACGATGCTCTCCTCATTTTTTATCACACGTATCTTAAGGTTCGATAAGATGGAATTCTTATCTCGGCCGGAATGACCGCTTCACTTCCGTAGGTTAAACTGAAAGGAGTTTCACCATTGCTTTGTTTGATTGAGGTCCTATGGGCCCATAGCACATTCGGTAGCTCATCTACCCAGCCGGATCTTTCCCTTCCTAGCCTGGTCTTGATTCCTTCCATAAGGCTTCTATTAGCCCTTTCTACTAAACCGTTGGCTTGCGGATGGGCTACTGAGGGGTTCAATCTGTAAGATCTTGATTTGTTTGCTACCACCTTTTGAATGGCTCCATTTACAACTGTGCTCATTGTTTGTAACAATTAATCATTGGAAGGCCAAACCTGCAAATGTGTTGCCATAACCAAAGCGGATCACCTCTTTACCGTTATTTTGACAGAGGGCTTTGCTTTCTATCACTTAGTGAAATAGTCAATTGCTACAAATAACAAGCTTATTGGCTCCTCATCTGGCTGGTGTCAGTGGTCCTAGGATGTCCATCCCGCATTGATAAAAGGGCCAAGAGGCCATGATGGATGTCATGTGTGTCTTGGGGAGTCTTGGAATCGGGGAATGAATTTGACATGAGTCACATTTATCTACCTCTTCTTTAGCATCAGCATGCATTGTGGGCCAGTAATAGCCTTGACGCATTGCTTTCCTGACCATTGCTCTTGGGCCTATGTGCATTCCACAAGATCCCATGTGGATTTCCCTGATTACATAGTTTGTTTGTAAAGGACCCACACACCTCAACATCGGGACCAAGTATCCTTTCTTGAACAGTACTCCTGACTCTATCATATATTGGCTTATCTTGGCACGCAGGGACCGTGCTTCATTTTTGTTCGACGGGACTAATCCTTCTTCTAAGTAGTTGATGATGGAAGTCATCCAATTCTCCCCTTCTTCTTCCACAATGGTTTGCACCTCCTTAGCGTCGGTTGATCGTTCATTGAGAACTTCAACTAGAATCTCTTTGGTGAGGTGGCTGAAAGGGACTGTGGCCAGCTTGCTTAAAATATCCGCCTTCTGATTATCTTCTCTCGGTATGTTCTCAATGGAATGTCTTGACTTCTGAGATGACCTCTTGGTTGGGCCAAATACTTGATCATTGACTCTTTGGTAGCTTCATATGCCCCATTGATTTTAATTAACAACCAATTTGGAGTCTACCTTCACCTCTATGCCTGACACCTTCATTTTTCTTGCAATGCGTAACCCTGCGAGGAGAGCTTCGTACTCTGCTTCATTGTTGGTACTGACAAATGTTAACCGAAGAGCATAAGTATACTCCAAACCACTAGGTCCGATTAGCACGAGACCTGCTCCTGAGCCCTTCAGACCGGCTGCCCCATCCGTAAAGAGTGTCCAGACTTCGGTGTCGTCTACCTCAGGTGGTATTTCAGGCATCCGAAAGTACTCTTCTTCTGCCTCTCCATCCGGAGCATCGGACAGGAAATCTGCCAGGACTTGGCCTTTTATAGCATTCCTGGGCAGGAACGAAATTTTGTATGTCCTTATCTCCACAGCATATGTTAGGATCACATAAATGGACCCAAACAAAGAAGCTTCGGTCACTCGAAGTTACAAGACAAAAGTCTAGCTCGAAAGATGAGCTATCAAGTGACATTCTTAGCCTCCTCGTCAATTTAACTAAGGAAAGGGCCAGCTTTTCTAGAGGGGAATAATTCTTTTTGGCATCATTTAGCGTTCTGCTCACATACTGGACTGGGCATTGTCTTCCGTTTCGATTTGTCAGCAGTACTGCTGAGACAGCCTCCTTTGCCACTGCTAGATATGCATACATTGTCTCCTTCGGAAATGGTAGTGTTAATGATGGAAGGGATATTATCAGACTCTTTATTTGCTGAAACGCCTCTTCTGCCTCCGGGGTCCACCGGTACTCATGTTTGTTTTACTTCGTGTTGTTCTTTTTGAGGTGTTGAAGAAAGGGAGGAGACCTTTCGGCTGATTTGCTGGAACCGATTTAACGAAGCTAGCTTTCCACATGAGACTTTGCATTTCTTCAATGTTTTTTGGAGAGTGAGATCCGATAATGGCCTTTGCGCTTTTTGGCGGTTTGCCTGATTCCTATCCGAATGTGACCCATGTATCCCCAAACAAAAATTTGCCTTCTTCGACACCAAACGATATTTTTTTGTGATTTGTGTGGCTTCATGTTTATTGCTTTCAAATTTTTCGAACGTTTCTGCATGTTCGCCGGGGAGGTCATCTCGTCTTTGGCTTTCTGATAACCATGTTCAATCTCAGAATATGCTTCTAGGTTCCTTATATTTGGCTTTGAAAGGTTGAGTCAACTAATCGTTGGTTAGGTGGCAACCCGCATTTTTTTATACAAATGGCATCTCGCATGTGCAGTACGTCCCTTGTTCTGTGTATAAAAAGGCTGTCTTCTTTTTCCATATTTCCCCCTCGATCTTCTCTTGCCATCTGAATTTGATGGTACCCTTTGTAGGCATCAAGGAAGCACTTGTATTTGAAACCCATGACTGCTTCGACCTTGCAGTCAATGCTAGGCAAGGGATAATAGTCTTTCGGGCATGCAGAGTTCAAATTTTTAAAATCAATACACATCCTCCATGATCCATCACATTTCTTGACTAGAACTGGGTTCGAGATATACGTCGGGTACTTGACTGAAAGGATATTCCTTGCTCTTACCTTTCGGCTACTCGTTGTGTGACAACTTTGCTTTTTTCTGGAGAAAAGGTCCTTCTTTTCTGGCAGAACGGTTCCAAGGACGGATTTACATTAAGGGAGTGCTCTATGATCCTTCTAGGCACCCCGGTCATGTCAGAAGGTTCCCAAGCGAAGACCTCCATGTTATTTATTAGGAGTGTTTTTAATTGGTCTGCACAATGTGAAGAGGATTCCTCCTATGGTGATAATTTGATCTGGGAAGCAGGGATTAACTAGTATTTGCTCAGTAAGGTCTGCCCCTTCATCCGGCTGTCCTGCCTCATGGATCTCCGGTTGCTTCTCCGTCAGTATTTGCTTTCCTTCTCGAAGTCTGCATTCTGCGATTATCGTTGCCCGGGTTACCAGAGTTGCTATTCCTTTTGGAGTGGGGAACCTGATCATTGAGTGGATAGTCGATGGGATAGCATGCAGTGCTTTTAACCCTGGTCTTCCCAAAATTATGTTGTAGGGAGAGGTGGCGCAGACGACTAAAAATTTTATGGACATCCTTCTACTCAGGAGCCTTCATTCCCAAAACATACTTCCAGATCGATTTTCCCCAATGGTTTCGCCACCTCGCCGGCGAAACCCACCAAGTCCGTTCTTGTTTCTCTTAGTCCGGCCCTTACCTTCGCAGGCAAGTTTTCAAAACAATGTTCAAACATGACTTCCACGGATGAACCCTCATCCACATACACGCGCCTTACCAGATAACCTTCCACTTCGGCCTCTATGATTAGAGGTTCATCGGATGCATCGTCTGATATGACCCCTGGGAAGGTGATAGGGGTGTTCATCCAAGCTTCTGTTGCTTCACGGTCCTTGCGTTTCTTCTCTTTGGAGGAGAGGATTAATTCTATTTATTTTTTTTTTTTTTTATTTTTTTGTTTTTTTTTTTTTTTTTTGTATTTTTTTTTTTTTTTTTTTTTTTTTTTTTGTTTTTTTTGACCATTAGTTGATTTAACCTTAGCGTGGAGGGAGGGTTTCGGCTTGACCCTTACTCTCTTTGCCTTAGGCTCCTTTCTCTCAAGTGATTCAACTGTTCCTGAATTGCTTGAGGGCGATTTCCAATTATTTTCTCAATTGTATGCAATCGTTTATGTGATGGCCCTTATCTTGATGATAGTCACAATATTTATCGAGGTCGCCTGTTCTCAACGGATTTACCACTGGTCTTGGTGCTGGCAATTGCAGTTGAGTTTCGGTAGCTAAAATTTCTTTGGGACATTTAATCAGAGAGTCCAAGGAAAGTACAGGTACTGCTTTGTTTGCTTGGTCTCTTTGGGGATAGGGAGCTCTGTATTCCCTATGACTTGACACCGTTGTTAGCAAATTGTCTCTTACCTTGTAAGGGTTTTTATAATCATTTCCCTTGTAGTCTCTTCTTTGGCTACTTCGGTTGTCTCTGTCATTTCTTGTGGAAGTTGGAAAGGTCAATCTCTGATAGACATCTCGTGGTCCTGTCGGAAAGGACATGCGACGATGAATGTCCCTCGACTCTCTTGGTGGGAGTTCCGTGCGGGCATATGCTTCTTCTGCTCGGACAAATTCATCCACCCTTCTCATCATTTCATCAACGGTTTTGGGTATGTTGCCTGAGAAGCGTTTTGCCAGTTCAGGGGATTTTATTGAATCCATAAAGGACGAGATCTTCATGACATCCGGAACACCCATGATGAGACCAGTTTCCACCGTCCATCTTTCTTTGAACACCGGTAGGGTCTCGTTAGCCCTTCTCACAACCTTGGTGATCTCATGAGGCTCTTTGTAACACGCCCTCCTTATTGAGTATCGGTTGGTTGAACGATTCCCTTAGTTGATACCATTCTTGAAGTGCTTTGAGTGGGAGGACTCTCCGAACCAGACCCTGGCTCCTCCGTCCAATGTTTGCTGAAACATCCGACACCAAACCGGCATGGGCCATTCTCCTGAGTTTGCTGCCATCGAAAAACGATTTAAATGATCGGCTGGTCAGTGGAAACATCATACCCAGCGTGTTGTTGGTATAGGCATAAAATATTCCGGGCCAGCGAATCATGATCCTTTTGTGAGGGGTGTTTTAGTTTTTCCTGAGGGCTTGCTTAAGTCTTCCTCGCCGTCATCTTGTCCTCTCGCATCACGGTCCTTTCGTTTAGAGTATATTGTCTGTTCCAATGTCCAGAACGTTATCGGATCAGCCGTGTTCTGGTCGGTGTAATACTTTGATTATGGACTTTAATTGCGAAATGTGCCCTTCAATTGCTCCTTAGTGTGGGAGGGGGAGTTCCTTCTCGCTCGTAACCGATCGTCCAGCCTCACTCCACGATGGTTGGTCTGATCTTATCTTAGTGGTAGATGAGGATAAACGGGTCCCACGTGATGGCGCCAAATTTGTTAATGGTAAATACCGTGCCTTGAGTATAGGTGCGTTCCCTCGTCCTCTTGGTGAAGTATTCTCTTGAATTACCTGAAAGTAAAATGAAAGAAACACACGTTTAATAATCGCCCGGGTGTTGAACCAGGACAAGCTCGGTGTGAGAAGTAAGTATGTGACATATGAGTCCGAATGGCTGTATTTGGGAGCCGAGGGGGGCTGTTATTAATAATTGTGTGTGTGTGTGCAGTTAAATGCTGTATTTGATAGTAAATACGGGGTATTTATACTAGTCGTAACACTGTAGCGCAGTACGGGTTCTGGATGTGAGAAAAGAAAAAAAATAAATAGTGAAAAATGACAAAATGAATGATGTCATAAAATGATCTGAAAATACGGAATGTTACAACGTCACAGTTTATCGTGTAGTCACTATCTTTCTGTGTTTATGGTGACGTTGCCCTGTAGGTCTCTGAAATAAAGTCAGCGCTTTGTTGTTTACTATGCTGACGTCCTGTACCCGTTCGAAACTTCATGACCCGTTCAGACTCTTCTGGCTCTTTCGGACTTGAATGGCCTGTTTGGTCTGGAATGATTCGATTGGGCTTGAGTGGTTCGCTTGGGCTGTGTGGGAGCCGAAGGGGCTATTAGCCTGTCCGGCATATACGCGGACAATGTGCACGTAACACATAAATCGGACATCTAAGATTCTAAGGTACAAAACCTAGACAACAAAAGAGTTTCAACACTTCGACAAAAAAAAAAAAAAAAAAACCAACGAGGAAAGTACGAAACAAAACAAAGCATAGTTCGTACAATCACCATTAACATAAAGAAGTTTACGTCACACCACCACCACAATGGACCCCTCACCGTCATCACCGGCGCCGGAATATAAACCAACAAAAACCCAAGAAGAACAGTGGGCCCTTGAGAGTCAAGTGTTTCATAATTATAATCTCTTTTGTAATAGTCCCCCTAATTTACAAGCAGTTATGTAAGTTCACTTAAAACCCTAATATTGATTTCTTTTAATTATTTGATTTATCAACGTGTGTGATATGTTTAAGGTTGTTTGATGTGTTTAAGGTTAGAGGTGCAACGAGATAATCATATCGAGTATCTGATGACAGGTTTAAGGAATCTTGGTCCTTCGTTTGTTGTGTTGGATGCTAGGTATGTTATTTCTCTCTCACACACTAACACACACAGTTGTGATTTAATTGATATTGTATTGTTAGGAATTGGGATATATATTATTGTTTTGTAATGATTGTGTTTAATTGATGTTTTACAGCCGTCCGTGGTTATGTTATTGGATCCTTCATTCGCTTGCGTTATTAGGAGAGTGTGTTGATGTGGCTTTGGAGCATAATGCTATTGACTTTTTGAGTCGGTGCCAGGTCGGAAGTTTTAGCTGTGGATTTTTGCAAACTGAGTTTTGTTAAATGTTTTCTTGCGGATTATTTATTCTTTTGGAATTGTGTTTTCAGGATGAGCATGGTGGGTATGGTGGAGGACCTGGACAGGCAAGTAAAGTTCGGTCATGATAATTGACTGATTAACATTTAAATTCATCATGTCCATATTGGTTAATATGAGGTCAAGGGATCAAACCTAGCTTGGTTTGTACATTTGGGGGTGGCCAAGGAAGGGTCATTGCGGTCCCGGGATAACCCGGTGAGGCCGCTTACATGTGAGTCAAAAAAGGCTCTCCCTTCCGGGTAATCTAAACGGGGAAAACCTCATCCGTTTACCCGTTTTATGTCCATGTAGGTTATATTAGATGGATAGTGGAAAGATTATTTCGGTTAAGAAATTTGAGGTTTGCCAATATATTAATATAATGATTGAGGCCTTAGTATTTCCAGTTTCCAAATAAGGCGCCTTTTTTGAGCTTAGTGTAGGGTATGGTTTATGATAGATAAAATTTTCCAGTTGAGCTTATTTGAAAGTTGCTAACCTTTGCTGCTCCTGTCAGTTGCCGCATCTTTGTACAACTTATGCTGCTGTTAATTCACTAATCACCTTAGGTGGTCATAGATCTCTGAAATCAATTAACAGGTTAGATTTTTTTGTTATATTGCCCTTTTTGGATTTTGATCTTGTCCTGTACTTAGTGAGGTTTTAGTTTTTTGAACTTCTTTTGGTTATATATACACAACTGCATTTCCGAAATTTCCTTTATAATTTATTCTGAAATAACCGGCATGATTTGCATAAAAGTCAACTTTCACTATTAATTGTTGGCGGCAAAATGGGTAAATATTTGGGACGGATCCAAATGGGTAGGTTCGAGTTGTGTTGACTTGCTACAACTTCTGTTTCCTTTTGAATCTATAAATAACAATGTAACAAATATCGTTAAAAAAACTATTATTCAAAAGCTGATAGCAATTCTGAAGTTTGTTTTAGGCGACTCTTTTAAGTATTTTACCTCTTTTTTTTTTAGCTAATTTTGTTTTAAATTTAACGAATTGACCCTTTAGCAATAATGTATAATATTAAGTGTTGAAGTTTTCTGAATAACATAATGTAAATCCTATACATTTCACAAGTCACAATGGTAAAGAGGCCATATAACTTTTACATTTCAAATGATAAATCATTTTTACTTAGACACAGAGAGTATCTTTTGCTTGCAACATTCTCGTGGTATTTCATATTAGCTATTTCTTTTTCTAGAGCCAATATCTACTCATATTTGCGAAGAATGAAACACACAAGTGGAGGATTCAGGTTTGGCATCCGACTACCACCAATTATTATAGATTCATGTTTGAAACATGCTTGATTGAAGGTTTTTGTGTATTCAATTACTTACATGTTTATATTTTATCCAGCATGCATGATGGTGGTGAAATAGATGTTCGTGCCTGTTACACCGCCATTTCAGTAAGTCGGAAATTTTCTGTCTCCATATCTATATATATATCTCGAGAGACCTTCACCATATTACATGTTAATACTAATATCTTTTAACTTTTACTTTATGTCAGGTTGCGAGTGTTTTAAATATATTAGATGAAGAACTTACTCAAGGTGTGGGAAATTACATCTCAAGGTTGGTTATATATAACCTAACATTTCTTTAGCTTATTGCATTTAGGAAGGAGGAACTAATTCTACCTTTTTTTTTTTTTAAATGTGAATTATATTACTCAAAGAAAGACTTACAAGCTAGCAAAATCCAAAAAATATGCAATGGACAGCCCCATGCATAAGCATTACAGCAAAACTAGCTACACAAACAAAAATCTAACATATCAAACAACTAATCTATTCTCCTTTCTATGAAACTGCACATTCCATCTGCCTTCTACTTCTTTTATTGTCTTTGAGTCTTTAACATTCAAGCCTGCAAGTTTCATCCAGACTACTTCCTTAATGATTTGCACCAGACTCTTACTATCTCTCCTTTCTTCTTTGAAAATTCTGTTATTCCTTTCTTGCCATATGAAATACACTACAGCTCCAAACACCAGTTTCTAACTATACTCCATATATTCTTGTTGTTTGGAAGCCTGCACAATTCTCCCACAATGTTCCTCCAACTAAACGCCATATTAACATTCAGTGTTTTCTGCATATCTCTCCAAACTTCTTTGGAAAAATCACATAAAAAGAATAAGTGCTCAACTGAATCTAAACATTGTTTGCATAAAGGACATTGCAAAATGTCATTAGGCTTCCATATTGCAATCCTATCTTGTGTGTTTAGTCTGTTCTGAATAGCCAACCAAACAATGAAACTATGCCTAGGAATACATTCACTGAACCATACGATTTTGTGCCATTCCACTTTTGATCCACTGCAACATAAATCTTTCCATACACATCTTGTCCCAAACACCCTTTCCTGACCTGAGTTATCAACCCAGACTATTTCATCAACCTTTCCTTCCTGCAATCTAGGAATCTTATACAAATTAAGAATAGGATATTCATTTTCCCATCCCTCAGGCCATTCACCTTCACCACTCACTGATAATTCAGCTACTGTAGTATCAATATTCATACCTGCATCATAAATTTCTCTTGGAGTGACAATTCCATTTAGAGGTCCAGCCTTGTTCCAATTATCATACCAAGCATTAACAGAATTTCCATCTCCAATTTTCCATAACACATGTTTCCTAACCTTGTCCCTTAACTTCAAAATTTCCTTCCATCCAACACTACTGTTTGCTTTAGCCTCTACTTCCCAGATACTTTTTCCTTTCAGATTCTCTAAAATGACCCATTTGACCCACAAAGTGTTCTTTTTTGAGATAACATTCCATAGATGTTATTAAATTGCAATCAAGTTATACTAACCAGCTACATGAAGTCACTAACTGTTATCATTCGTGCAGCTGTCAGACCTATGAAGGTGGCATTGCTGGTGAACCAGGTTCAGAGGCTCATGGAGGGTATGTTTCAGTTAAATGACTTCCAAATCCAGTCGGGAGTTTGTCAATAAAAGATACATTATACTGAATTTGATTAGCTAGATACTTTTAATCACACATGGTCGATGTGCAAAATTTCACCTGGGATCCCTCACATCTCAATTTCATATCTATAGGTACACCTTTTGTGGGCTGGCCACAATGATTTTGATCAACGAAGTTGACCGTTTGGATTTAGCCAGTTTAACTGTAAGACCATGTAATTTCTCATACAACACAACTTAAATTACCCTGCTTGTTACAGCGAGTGACATGCTTGGTTTTTGAACCAGGATTGGTTGGTATTCAGACAAGGAATTGAGGGTGGCTTTCAAGGAAGGACAAATAAATTGGTTGACGGTTGTTATTCCTTCTGGCAGGTTTATAATACTTTCTTGTAGCATACATTCAGTGGTTATTTTTTGGGTTTTGTATTTATAGAGTAACGTGAGAGCCATTGACCAGGGAGGAGCTGCTATGTTGATACAAAGATTACATGCAGCCACTGATGAAGGGCATGATAGTGCCGAAAGCGATGAAGGGTCCAGATCATCTGAATTGTCCGATGATGAAGAGTCGGATTCTGAGCTTTCCCCTGATCAGGAGGAAGGTAAGCCAGCTCTTTGTATATGATAATATGAATATCAGTTTATTTATTTGTATTTCTAAATTTACGAATCTATATGTGAATTGCAGGGCACGATTGTGAAGCTGATCAAGTAGATTCGACAAGTATTCCTGTTCATATCGTCAGAAGGCATACAGAATCACCGCCTCTTTATCAAAGCCATGCATTGCAGCAATATGTTCTTTTGTGCTCACAGGTACCTTAAGCTTCGATCTTTACTAATGATTTGTCCCCAGTTTGCATTTGAGGTCAAACAGACCGAACTTAAACTTATACTTTAAATTTGACTTGAAATCCCCAATTCTGTTAAAAAAAATAGAGATTCACAGACAATACTATAATTTTTTTTATTGGAAATGAATCTGCATTAAACGTTCACATCAAGTTTGAAACTGGGGAGTAGTAGGTTTGGTCTTGGTTTAAGTGTATAATTGCTTTCTTTTATATTGTATTCAAAGATCATATGTTGATGCATTTCTATTTTACTATAGATGGAGGGAGGATTCAGGGACAAACCAGGGAAGTATAAAGATTTTTATCACACATGTTACTGTCTCAGTGGTTTAGCTGCGGCCCAGTATAGCTGGTCTAAAGATGCTGATTCTCCACCCTTGCCACGCTCGGTGTTGGGCCCCTATTCTAATCTTCTGGAACCAATAAACCCTCTTCACGACATAGTTTTGGAAAAGTACTATGAGGCTCGCGAGTTCTTTACCAAGGCCTCGGCATTGTGATAGTGTATTATTTATAGTCTTGATGTTGTAAGTTGTAACATTTTTGTTTTTACATTTAGATTCTATTCAGATAAAGGTCTTTGTATCAATAAGACCGTGCTGAGTTAGAGATGGGTGAAACTTTGAGCTTTGTTGGTTCTAGGTTTTGTATTTATTTATTCTTCATACTGGCTTGTTATTAATGTTAATTTAACTCTTTGCTTTTTAGTTATACAATGTGTATCCTATATTTCATATCTTGTTTTGTGCTGCGTATTGAAAGCGTGGTAGATAGCTAGTTTGCCGGAGCTGCCACAAACTAATTCTAATTCTGTGATACTTGGACTCAATTTTGGATGTAGATTCTTTACATTATCCAACTTATGCTCAAACAACTGATCATGTGATTATTATAACTTAATTCAGTATATTTATACCCAAACGCTATACTGTGCAGCCTGTTTTGATTTAATTGATGATCAAGCATTTTAATCACATTGTTTACTTTCAGAATGCAGTAACAACCGCTCCTAAACGTATTGCAAGTTTATTAAGAACTAAAAAGGATGTGTGCACAAGCACTTCGGGTGCACCGCTCCTAAACGTTAAAAGTGAGTATTTTTATTCTATTCCTGCCATTTGCGCAATGACTGATCCCAAACTCACCATCTCCAGTAATCTAATTGGAGATGGCGTCCTTGATCGAGTCGTAAAGCTAGGTATCTCTTTCTCTCTTTTCTTTGGTGCCAGGATATTATGGAGTTTGCTCATTTAGCTTACTGCATGTGGATGGAATATTTGCTGGTCTTATATTGTTTACGGTATGTTTGTTGTGCATTCCAAGTGTTTACCAATTATCAAGCTCAATTAACAATCTTTGCGTTTGTAAATATTTTAATTATAAAACTGAACTGTGATTATAGAACAAGTTCAAGGAAATGGGCATCAACTTCAGATTCTTTAAATGAACTATCAGTTGACATGGAATTGTTAGGCTACCACATCCAAGGAAGCAGCAGGCGCACAAATTACCCAATCCTGACACGGGGAGGTAGTGACAATAAATAACAATACCGGGCTCTATGAGTCTGGTAATTGGAATGAGTACAATCTAAATCCCTTAACGAGGATCCATTGGAGGGCAAGTCTGGTGCCAGCAGCCGCGGTAATTCCAGCTCCAATAGCGTATATTTAAGTTGTTGCAGTTAAAAAGCTCGTAGTTGGACTTTGGGTTGGGTCGGCCGGTCCGCCTTACGGTGTGCACCGGTTTACTCGTCCCTTCTGTCGGCGATGCGCTCCTGTCCTTAATTGTGCTGGGTCGTATGCCCTACCGGCGCTGTTAACTTTTGAAAAATTAGAGTGCTCACATAGACAAGCCCTACGCTCTGTATACATTAGCATGGGATAACATCATAGGAGTTCGGTCCTATTACGTTGGCCTTCGGGATCGGAGTAATGATTAACAGGGACAGCCGGGGGCATTCGTATTTCATAGTCAGAGGTGAAATTCTTGGATTTATGAAAGACGAACAACTGCTTTAGAGATTGCTTAAAGTTGACACATGCTTTTGCTGGGGCTTTTGACCTGGATTTGATCTATTGAAAGTTGCTAATCTATTGGATTATGAGACCAATTACAAAGGTGCATCAAAAGAATATAACTAAAACTTACTGTAGTTTTTCGCTTTTTTTTTGGATCATAAGTCAAAACCGTCTACAATACAACTGCTATTTGTAGGATTTAGAAGTTGAATTATGTACTATGTTACAGAGGACATGCATTGTTTTAGGAAACACTTTGTATCATGTTCAAAACGTAGTTAAAATTGAAACTCACATAATTATGCAGTACAGCAGTGGATATATCTTATTGAATCATCTCACACAAATCTCATAGATTATTCTCTCAATTTAGCTATCAATTCCACTACAATCTTGACTGTAGCTCTACCCATTAAGCATAGTCCTTGCTATCTAAGCACCATAATTATGTGAAATGTCACAACCCTCACAGCATTGCGACTGCAAAAGATGTTTAAGCAAATGTCACAACCACGGTCGCTAACACCCTTTCACATTCTGCCTTTGGCAATGGCCCTGTGAAACACAATATTAGTATGTTAAGTGGGGGTGGTGCTTAGAAGACCATGTTATATAACATAAGATTGAGGAATAAAAAGGTTCGAGAGTTGATTCAATGACATTAACAAATATTAATCATATTATTTTACCTATAAGATGCTCACGAAGAGATTCAAAAGATCTGCAGCGTTTTCCACAATATCCACACATGGGCTCATGAACTGAGTGATACGAGGTCTTCATGTGTTCCACTAGGTGCTCCTTTCTGTTGAACTGCCTATAGCAGGCTGCACACTTATTCCTGGCAAATATAATGTGTGGTAAGAAAATAGAGTTTAGATTAACAATAGCCGAACTCTGGTGCGGCATCATTCTTAGGTGGTGTTTGTTTTTTCAGAAATGCCTCTTAACAACATCTTAATCTGACTCATTCAGACGCGGTCAGATATTTGGGTCATTAAGACTGTTTGTTTTTTTCAAGTCATTCAGAGAGAGGCGAGGCAGTAAGAGGCAAACAGTGTTAAGAGTGTTTGTTTTTTTCTGATCATTAAAAGGCAGTAAGAGGCATAAACCTCTTACTGAACTAGATGTGGAGGGGGTGTCTTAACACCTGTTAATGTCTTTTTTTTTTTCTCTTTTTTTGTTTTTTTGTTTTTTTTCAACTTTGTTATGATTTTTTTTATTTTGGTGTTTTTTTTTTCATTTCTTGATTTTTTTTTTCTTTCACCTTTGTCTTTTGTATTAAAAGCATGCATTCAGGTCTACTATAAGTGTGTAAAAAATGAGAGGGTGTATGAGTTATTCTTGTTACCTTGGAGTGTCAGATGGATCCATTACGCTGATATGTCTGGTATCAGTAGATCCCAGTTATTTCTTTTGTTGTAGGAGAAGAAATAAGTGTCGAGAGCTTGAGAATGAAATGGAAGTATGTCCAAGGTATTTATAACCCGATAAAGAGTTAAAATGAATCCAAATTGATACATGACATGTTACTTAATTTGCAGACCTGAAGTAAAAAATGATCGATCAGAGTTACACAATGTTGGATCCAACCTTAGAACTGAAAACGACTCGATTCCTTATGACATGTTAAAGTTATTGTGCACGAAGAAGGTCTCAATCTCATGAAGCTTGACTGCATATTCTTCGGTCCAAGAACATGATTGATAATCCCATGGTCCCATTCCAGATCATACAGAATAATTGCACTCAAGGTTGCTGCTTCTTACTTTGTTCCATTCCTGCCCTCTTCATTGATTGTCAACTTGGTACTACCCTTGCCCCTTGGGTGCATGAGGTACCATGCACACACATATAGAAGCCTCAACTTTATACCATTTGTTATCTCTAACGTTATACGTGTACAAACACAGATTGTTTCACTTTGTGTTTCTTTAATACCAAGGAAGTTATAACTTTACGGATGTATAAATCTAGATTCCTTGAAATCATATTATTCTGTAAAATCGGTTGTAAGTTTCACATGTGGTTTCTTGTATTTGGATTAATTAGTATATCATGGTTATAGATTTGGTCATAGATCTGGTTCATGTTTGCGTGGATAACTAGAAGTAGCTTTTTGTAAAGGAATAAGATGCTGGATAACATATTACTGATGCTACTGCTGCATGGGGGATTAGTAATTAACATATATGTTTTAGGCAGTTCCATTAGATCAAAGATAAGATCTTCGACCATGCTCATGTTTAGATGCCGATAGAGTGATGGGTGCACCTACATGACATGATGCTGCATTATTGATATATTAACTTTTCAAGAGGTTATACGCAACAGGAAATCAATTCCCAGTAAAATTAGAACGGAAAGGCAAAAACCTTTTGACCAAAGGTCGGGGTCCAGGGGATTCGCTTTGAAGATACCCAATAAAAAAAGTTGTAGAGAAAGAATATTTTGCACAGATACTTCTAGGTCCAGTTATTATAGATTCATGTTGTTTGAAACATGCTTTATTGAAGGTTTTTGTGTATTAATTAGATGTTTAAATTTTATCCAGTATGCACGATGGTGGTGAAGTAGCTGTTCGTGCCTGTTACACCGCCATTCCGGTAAGTTGGAAATTTTCGGTCTCTATATCTATATATACCTCGAGAGACCTTCACCATATTACATGCTAATACTTAACCAACAATTAGGACATAAGATTTTCAAGACGATGCTCTTAATTAATACTAATATCTGTAACTTTTACTTTATGTCAGGTTGCAAGTGTTTTAAATATATTAGATGAAGAACTTACTCAAGGTGTGGGAAATTACATCTTAAGGTTGGTTATATTTAACTTAACATTTCTTTAGCTTATTGAGTGATAGATGTTATTAAATTGCAATCAAGTTAGTATATCACTAATCAGCTACATGAAGTCACTAACTTTTATCATTCGTGCAGCTGTCAGCCCTACGAAGGTGGCATTGCTGGTGAACCAGGTTCAGAAGCTCATGGTGGGTATTTACAGTCAAATGACTTCCAAATCCAGTCAGGAGTTTGTCATTAAAGAGTACATTATACTGAATTTGATTAGCTAGATACTTTTAATCACACATGGCCTATGTGCAAAATTTCACCTGGGATCCCTCACATCTTAATTTCGTATCTATAGGTACACCTTTTGTGGGCTGGCCGCAATGATTTTGATCAACAAAGTTGACCGTTTGGATTTAGCCAGTTTAACTGTAAGACTATTTAACAGTTTTTTTGAGTGTATAGATTACCGGGGTAAAAGCTGCTATGTTGATACAAAGATTACATGCAGCAGCTGAGGTTCCACATCATCTGAATTGTCCAATGATGAAGAGTCGGATTCTAATATTTCCCCTGATCAGGAGGAAGGTAAACCACCTCTTTGTATATGATAATATGAATATCGGTTTATTTATTTTTATTTCTAAATATACGAATCTATATGTGAATTGCAGGGCATGATTCGACAAGTATTCCTGTTCATACTGTCAGAAGTAATACAGAATCACCGCCTCTTTACCAGAGCCATGCAGTGCAGCAATATGTTCTTTTGTGCTCACAGGTACCTTAAGCTTCGATCTATACTAATGACTAGTCCCACAGTTTGTATTAGAAGTCAGACAGGCTAAACATATGCTTAAGCTTCAAATTTGACCCGAAATCCACAATTTTGATTAACAATAGAGATTCACAGACAAAACACTAGAAACAAAGTTATTGGAAATGAATCTGCATTAAATGTCCACATCAAGTATGAAACTGGGAAGTAGTAGGTTTGGTCTTGAAATTCAAGTGTATAAAGCATTGCTTCTTTTATAGTTTTATATGTATCGGAAGATCATATGTTGATGCATTTCTATTTTAATATAGATGGAGGGAGGATTCAGAGACAAACCAGGGAAGTATAAAGATTTTTATCACACATGTTACTGTCTCAGTGGTTTAGCCGCGGCCCAGTATAGCTGGTCTAAAGATGCTGATTCTCCACCCTTGCCACGCTCTGTGTTGGGTCCCTATTCTAATCTTCTGGAACCAATAAACCATCTTCATGACATAGTTTTAGAGAAGTACTATGAGGCTCGTAAGTTCTTTACCAAGGCCTTGGCATTGTGATGGTGTATTATTTATATAGTCTTTGATGTTGTAAGTTGTAACATTTTGTGTTTACATATAGATTCTATTCGGATAAAGGTCTTTGTATCATTAAGACCGTGCTGAATAGATGGGGTGAAACTTTGAACTCTGTTGGTTTTAGGTTTTTTTTTATTTATTCTTTATACTGACTTAGTTTATATACATTGTACATCCTACATTTCATATCTTGTTTTGTGCTGCGTATTGAAAGCGTGGTAGATAGCTAGTTTGCCGGAGCTCTTCATGGAAGGAGTCTCCCTACTCTCGGGTTTTCCTTAGGGTAGGGGTATGATCTGTTTACATTTCACCTCCTCTATATGTCGCTCAGACGGGATTGGGTATTGATGTTGTAGACGGGATTGGGTATTATTCTTATACCTAAATGTTAGATTATGGTGAAACTAATTATGATCATTTTATTGCCACAAGCTAATTCTAATTCTTTGATACTGGACTAAAATTTGGATGTAGATTCTTTACATTATCCAAATTATGCTCAAACAACTGATTATCCGAATATTATAACTTCATCTAGTAGATTTATACCCAAAAACTATACTGTGCAGCCTGTTTTGATTTAATTGATGATCAAGCGTTTCAATCACATTGTTCACTTTCTGAATGCAATAACAGCCGCTTGTAAAGGTATTGTAAGTTTATTAAGAATTAAAAAGGATGCGTGCACAAGCACTTTGGGTGCAACAAGAGAGTAATGGTAAATAGCGTTGATCATGTTTATATAAGAAACTTACACGTTATAAGTCAGTGTATTTTTATTTTATTCCTGCCAATTTGCACACATGACTGATCCCAAACTCACCATCTCCAGTAATCCAATTGGAGATGGCATACTTGATCGAGTCGTAAGGCTAGGTATCTCTTTGTCTCTTTTCTTTTGTACCAGGGTATTACGGAGTTTGCTCGTTTAGCTTACCGTGGATGGAATATTTTCTGTTCTTATATTGTTTACGGTATGTTTGTTGTGCGCATTCCACATGTTTACCAATTGTCAAGCTCAATTAACAACCTTTGCGTTTGTAAATATTTAAATTATAAAACTGAACTGTGATTGATTATAGAACAAGTTCAAGGAAATGGGCATCAACTTCAGATTCTTTAAAGTTGATGCATGATTTTGCTGAGGCTTTTGACCTGGAGTTGAGCTATTGAAAGTTGCTAATTTATTGGATCATGAATCCAATTAACACATAAAAAGGTGCATCAAAAGAATATAAATGAAACTTTCTGTACTTTTTTGCATTTTTTGGCTTATGACTGTCTACAACTGCGATTTGTAGGACTTAGAAGTAGAATCATATATTATGTTACAGAGGACATGCATTGTTTTCGGAAACACTGTGTACCATGCTCAACGTAGTTAAAATTGGAACTCACATAATTATGCAGTACGGCAGTGGATATATCTTATTGAATCTGTTTTAGTATGTTCGAGTCGCGAGTGTAATGCACACAGATTCAAATGTGCCTACATGTGAGCTACACAGTTTTACTACTGAAAAGTCCTCACGAAAACAAAGATGCTTTAAATTTAAGATTGATTAACAAACTGATATACTATTGCCATCTTGTACCTTCTAATTTAAAGTTTCAGTATTCTGTATAGGCACACGCCTCATATCACACAAATCTCTCTACTATTGCCAAATAAAAACATGGATTAATTTCCATAACTTATTCCAATTATATCTAACAAATCTCAGATTATTCTCTCAATTTAGCTATCAAATCCAGTCACTACAATCTTGACTGTAGCTCATCCCATTAAGCATAGCCCTTGCTATCTAAGCACCAACAGTAAAAATCGGACTTTGAAATTGCCAACAGTTCATCAGGACTCATTCTCTCTAGTTCGCTTTGTCTCCACGATGCAAAGTTATTCTTGTTTTGTGGGTCCGTGGCAAGTGGATAGTTCTCATTTCTATGAGGCTGTGATCTCATCCTCCTGTAAAGCCTCATAGTTGCAACACAGTCATCGTAAGGGTCTTGTATGCCACTTTGAATATCATAACTGAGCACAAAACCATCCATTAGTTTATTTAAGATCTTTTAGTAGCAAAATCAATATTCAAAAAATTAGAAAATTTTCAAGGTCCACTATAAATTACCCGAGATACGCTCTTGTGAGATACTTGAGTGAGTTACTGAGCTTGCTAGTCTTCATTAAGGGTGGATAGGTTGCAGTATCCCTATAATCAAAATCGAGTCCACATAAACACCATCATTTATATGAAATTATGATTAATAATTAACCATTCTGCATTTATATGTGATATTGTACAAGAAAAAAAATTCATGCTTACCTTATTTTAACTGCAGGGTACTCCAATTCCAAGCATCTAAGATCATGATCCAAACCATGACCTACGAGAATCCTTGCGTTCCCTCCTCTTGGACGGATCTTCCATATGGGTTCCCCATTACATAAAAATTCTTGAATCTTTCTTTGGACCTGCCTAAGTGGCATTGCATCCCTGAGGTATTCTGGCCGAATGCCTGTTGTCTCATACCTATGATTTTTCAAAAAATTTGTTACTAAAAGGTTATATAAAGAATTGCGTAATACTTGCTTAAGTCTTTCATGGAACATAAAGAATTAGGACAAGAGGGCGGAAAATATACCTGTAGTGTGTAACAGGAAGTTGTGGTTTGACATAAGACCGGAATAGTATGTTCTCATATTCATCAATGATGCAAACTTTTGCACATAGATCCAGTGAGCCGTCACTACCTCCACCAACCATTTTGCAGGCAAGCGCAACTGCTCTTGTTTTCCCACTATCGATTCTTAGGTCATCTTGGATGCCTAAGCTGGCAAATCGGTGTAACAAACCCTGGAGTAACAAGAGGTAAAGAAATTTATTTAAAAAAGACATATATATTTAATATATAAATAAATTTTTACTATCGAGGATCGAAGTATTACGTTATTTCCAAATGATAGTTGGCATGTATCTCGGTGAACCCTCACAGCATTGCGACTGCTAAAGATGTTTAAGCAGATGTCACAACCACGATCCCTAAACACCCTTTCACATTCTGCCTTTGGCAATGGCCCTGTGAAACAAGAAATTAGTATGTTATGTGTAGATGATGCTAAGAAAACAATGTTATATAACATAAGATTGAGAAATAAAAAGGTTCGAGACTTGATTTAATCAATTTAACAAATATATATATCATATAGTTATACCTATAAGATGCTCACGAAGAGATTCAAATGATCTGCAGCGCTTTCCACAATATCCACACATGGGCTCATGAACGGAGTGATACGAGGTCTTCATGTGTTCGACTAGGTGCTCCTTTCTGTTGAACTGCCTATAGCAGGCTGCACATTTATTCCTGGCCAAAATAACGTGTGGTAAGAAACTGTGTGCAGGTGAATAACATGTGGCAAGAGAATTGTGTTTTAGTTAAATTTTAGTTTATTAACTGAATTCTGGTGCGACATGCATGATTTTTAATATTCATGCTTATAAAAGCATGCATGCAGATCTACTATGAGTGTGTGAAAAATGAGAGGGGGTATGAGTTATGCTAGTTACCTTAGAGTGTCTGATGGATCCATTAAGCTGGTAAGTTTGATATCAGTAAATCAGAGTAATTTCTTTTGTTTTAGATGAAGAAGTTAGTGTTGAGAACTTGAGAATGAAATGCAAGTATATCCAAGGTATTTATAACCCGATAAAAAGTTGAAACGGATCCAAAGGGGTACATTCCATGTTACTTTAATTTGCTGGCCTGAAGAAAAATATAGTCAGAGTTAGAATGTTGGATCCAACCTTAGAACTGAAAATGACTCGATTCCTTATGACATATTTTAAAGTTCTTGTGCACGAGTGAAGGTCTCAATCTCATGAAGCTTGACTGCATATTCTTCAGTCCAAGAACATGCTTGATAATCCCCATGGTCCCATTCCAGATTATACAGAATATTTGTACATACGGTTGCTGCTTCTTACTTTATTCCATTCCTGCCCTCTTCATTGATTGTCAACTTGGTACTACATATCCCTTGCCCCTTGGGTGCATTAGGTACCATGAACAAACATATAAAATCCTCGACTTTATACCATTTGTTATCTCTAACGTTATACGTGTACAAACACAGATTGTTTCACTTTGTGTTTCTTTAATACCAAGAGAGTTATAACTTTACGGATGTATAAATCTAGATTCCTTGAAATCATATTATTCTGTAAAATCGGTTGTAAGTTTCACATGTGGTTTCTTGTATTTGGATTAATTAGTATATCATGGTTATAGATTTGGTCATAGATCTGGTTCATGTTTGCGTGGATAACTAGAAGTAGCTTTTTGTAAAGGAATAAGATGCTGGATAACATATTACTGATGAGTCAATGCATGTGATGCTACTGCTGCATGGGGGATTAGTAATCTTTTATCTAACATATATGTTTTAGGCAGTTCCAGTAGATCAAAGATATACCATGCTCATGCTTAGATGCCGATAGAGTGATGGGTGCACCCACATGACATGATGCTGCATTATTGATATATTAACTTTTCAAGAGGTTATACGCAACAGGAAATCAATTCCCAGTAAAATTAGAACGGAAAGGCAAAAACCTTTTGACCAAAGGTCGGGGTCCAGGGGATTCGCTTTGAAGATACCCAATAAAAAAAGTTGTAAAGAATATTTTGCACGGATACTTCTAGGTCCAGCTATCGTCTTTTAGTTTTTACTCCAACCATTTTAGTAACAGAGTTCAGTAAAAGATGAGAAATGTGGTGTAGAAATGAGAATAATCATTTGAACGGTCAAAGACGCTGATAGGTTGTGACTCATGTAGATGGGATCGATGAAAAAGGTTTCCTGAATACGTACATAAAAAGGATCATGAGAATGTTTTGTCTAAAACTAAGTGTCGACTTTATGATCATGTAGATTATCCTAAACCAAGTATAATTTTGAAAAAGTTTTGTTTGCATTTCTCATATACTGTATAATTATTATTATTTTTATTTTGTTGAAAGGTGAAATATATATTAGCTCAACTTTAATATATGTACAAGAACAAGCATTCAAACTTGGAGCATAAGACACACCATAGCTTTTAAGTAAGAAGCAAAGGCAAATAACAAGAACATTCCAAACATGAAACAACTACAACAATTACAAACTGCAAAGAGCTAATACTAGGCTAAACTTTCACCATTCACCAAGAGGATTACATTTCCTACAAATGGAAGCAAACTCGGACTGACAATGGAGTTGCTTACATACCTCTCACTCAACATACAACCATTGTAGGCATCATCCCTCCTAAAACCAACCAAACCCCCCAGAATCTGCAAGCTCTAACGAATACATTTCTCACACTTACCAAATTGCAGACAGCCAACAAACTACAATCTGGCAAAGCAGGCCTCATCATTAAAGTTAGAGGAAACTTCCTCACACAAGCCAGAATAACTAATAGGCTACATTTCCTTTATGACTCGTCTAAATACCTCTTGATGCAGCTACATCCTCACATCAAAAAATATTAGACTTAAGTAAAAGTCAAGGCATCATCAAACAGAAGATCCAGGTAGTGGGAAACAAAAACTGGAGGACCCCTAAGTCCAAACACTCCTGTGGTGCTGGAAACCCTCCTTTTGAAATAACAGAAATCTGAGAATCTTATACTTCTAGAGTAAAAAAGACCACCTCCTTAGTACCAATTTAGACTAGGAAGAACAGAATCCATAGATTGATAGATAACCATCATTCAAGGTACAAGGCCATCTGCCAAACACCCATTGATCTTATTCCACATGAACTGTGACAATAAGATTCAAACATTTCTCATATATAGATGATTAAGCTTTTAGAGGAATGTGTAATATTTAGGCGTTTAGCCCTCTTTACATAAAGGATGTTTCTTCTAAAATTTTCTGATTTTTTATATATGGATTTACCTATATAGATTGATCAACGGATTTAGAGAACAATTTATCTATATTTAGGGTAATGGTAACGACACAAAGAGCCCATTATTTAGTAAGGTATTGAAGCGTCTACTCCAAGTAAACAAGACTCACAACAAAGTAATTTGTTTTGTTCACATACACGGATCAAACATGAGACCGGCCTCTACATACTACTGGGTAAGCCTTGCAACATTTTGCCATTAGGACACCTTACAAGGGATATTTTGTGTCTTAGAATTCCTAAGAAGGATTCTTGTAGATTGCACTGCAATAAGCCATGTGCAAATCATTTATTAACGTTTATTAAGTTCTGAATTCCTGTAATGAATCAAACTAGATCCAAATGAAGACATCTAATCATTTTGTCAACATACCACATTGGCACATTTGATCAATAACTTAATGATGGTTCCTTAAAAGGTAAGAATATGAAATGTTGTTTCTTAAAACCTCAAAATGGGTCAAAAGCAAGGTGGGCTTGGAATCACCCCTTTTATCATGTCATCCAAAAAGAAAATGTTCCATGTTGATACATTTAGATAACATAGGATCCCATAGGACTAATCATTGGTCTTACATATTATGCCAAGGGTTGTGTTAGGAAGACCCGTAACTCCATAAAGTACAAAGCAAGGCTGTCAAACTCGCGAGTTAAATCGTGTAGGATCGGTGTAGGATCGCATCAGAGGTAGGATCGTAAGTAGGATCGTAAACTCGCACGTAAGATCGTAAGA
>BQNB010057058.1:0-33973 GCA_026074375.1 Tanacetum coccineum
GCAATTTCTCAGAATCATTAGGATCATGATGGGATTGATGAGAAAACGAATTATGAGAATCTTGGTTTTGAAATTCTTCAGATTGGATGTAATTTACTTCATGACGTTCACATATCGGCGTGTCATCATTCATGTGGTTTTTAGAAGCGTTTCCCTCTCTAAGATCATTGTATTTGTTGTGCATATCTTGTAATTCTTCTTTTAAGCTTATAAATTGAGAATCAATTTTTATTGTTAAGGCTGCTAATTTTTCCATTAATCGAGAATTATCATTATTTCTATTACTTCCATCGATGAAAGAAACAGATTTTTGTTGATGTTCATTTTTAGATTTAATGGACCAATCAAGACTGAAAAGGACTTTGTCCTCGAGAAATTAAAAAGCTTGATTCGGGCTTTTGTAGAGGAAGATTCCTCCAACAGTTATGTCTAGGATTCCTTGAGTGGGTTCGTCTAGACCATGATATAATATTAGAATAATAGCTCCTTTGGTCAGACCGTTCCTATGGAAATTTCGAAGCATGCTCTTGAGTCGTAACCAAGTGTCGGTTAGACTTTCACATACGTTTTGAGAAAAATTTCTGATATCAAGCAAAAGACGGTTAAATAATGAAGGTGGAAAGAATCTATTTATAAAAACTCTTCTCATTTGTTCCCACGATGTTATAGCCTCTTCATTATGTTCGTTAAACCAAGTTTTAGCTTTATCGCATAAGGAAAGAGGAAATATCAAAAGCTTGATAGCTTCACTCTGTGTTTCACCGTATCTGAACATGTTGCAGATTGCGAGAAATTCGCGGATGTGGTCATGCGGATCGGCCCGCATATAACCATCGAATTTATTTTCCCGAATCATATTTACGTGAGTACTATTGATAACAAAGTTGTCATCAACATCGAGTTGAATAATGGCAGAATTAGGAGTTGGTGCTACAGTCTTAGCACTTTCCCACATGGATTGATCATCAAGATCGAGAATTATTTGTTTGGTTTCGACATCATTTTCAGGTATATTTATGATGACAAAGTCATTAACGAAGGAATGCTGAGTTGAAGATTTGAATGATTCGATCTGAATGGATTCTTTTTTGATCATTTTAAATTTACAAGACATTTTTATTAAATTTTTATTTAATTTATATATTAGACTTACTAGTTGTTTTCCAAAAGATAGGGGATTTATACATATGTAAAGCATTTTGCAAAAAGACATTTATATATATTTAATAAGGCTAATAGGATAATATTCAAAATAAAGTAAATTATTTTCATATATTTTTTTATAATTATATATATATATATATATATATATATATATATATATATATGCAAATAAGGATGAATAAATAAAAGTTATTTTTTTGGATAGGTACGACGTACTTTAGGAAAGTGCGCCGGCTTTTTTGAAATTTTTTTGTTTTTTTTCGAATATTATGATAAACTAGATAATTACAAATACACAAGGTATATAATCAGATAAAATACAATTCCAAATGATTATAGAACCTAAGACTAGCAGATTGGGGGTTTTGGTTTTGGTTTTTGAAATAAGATGTTGTTTGTGAAAATTTTGCAGAAAGTGCGGCGTACTTGGGTAAAGTACGGCCTACTTTCTAGGTTTTCAGGAAAACCGGCGCACAAACAAGATGTGCGGCGTACTTCCTGGAGAAAAATGATTTTTGGTTTCCGTTTACCAGAAAACGGTACGGCGAGTTTGAAAATTTTTTGTGAAATAAAATAGCACCAGAATAAGCAACAAACTATAACAACTTAAAAAATTCTCCGGCAGCGGCGCCAAAAACTTGATGTGTGTTTTGCAAGCTTTAAATTTATACTACTATAAATACAGATTTTTTACTAAAAACACAACACTCGGGAAGTATACCCGTTCATGTATATTATAGCTTTAGGTAAGTCCAGGTCGTTCCACAAGAATTGAAATTTTCACAGTTTGTAATTGAGGTGCTAAGGTTAATAAGATTGTCACGAGATCAAAATTCCCACAAAATCTTCATATATCGAAGTGTTGGAAAGAAAGCAATACAAGCAAATGATTAAAGTATGTTTTTTTAGGAAATGAACCACATAAGACAATGATATGTTTAGGATAGGTGTTTATAAGTTTGTAAATAAAGATTTCCACAAGTTACAAAATCCTTCGGCCTTTAAAATGTAACAAGTGAATATACATTTAATAAACAAACAAATCCTTTCGCCTTTATAAGTTATTATAACCAATATAATAAGTGGAATGATAGAAAAACACATATAAAGAATCCTTTCGCCTATATTCTTATATAAAATAGTTTTTACCCAATCAATAAACACGTATCCAAGAACTCATATCCAGAGATCACAATATTGCCAGCAAACAAACACAGCGAAAGAGGATGACTACAACCATGATTAAACAAGTAACAAAACACATAACATTCATCATGAATTCAGTAAAGATCATATTCAAAAGATAAACAAGATTTATACCAACATCAAGAGCAAATGTTGATGATTTCACAAGTTTTCCCAATGAAAACTATATTATATTCAAAGTAAACCCGGAAACTATGAAGAAATTCCTGTCCATCGCTTATAGATTCGAATTACACTTCACTAACACCTCCTTGGATGGATTAAAATCTATAAATATGGATGAAACATCAAGCAAGTTCAACCAAATTCTTCAAGAACTCCTCCTAACTTTGATTCTTCTTGTCGTGATGATTGTGTTACTAAGGGAGGTTTGGATCAAAGGTTTGTCAAGCCTTTAGCCTCAAAAATACCTATTCTAAGTGTTACACACGAAGTGGGATGATGTGTGTGAGGAAATCTGAAATGAGAGAGCCTAGGAGGGTATTTATAGGCTTTTCGGGGGCCAAAGTGCGCCGCACAAAGTTATTTGTGTGCCGCACTTCGTGAGTTAATGCACTTAGCATTTAATTGCCTTTAATTTTTCCACACACTGAAAAAGAGCGCCGCCTATTGTAAAAACCGCCAACACTTTTCTTCACTTTAACACTTTGCCTTTTTCCAAGTTTGTAGATAATTTAATTCTCTTCGCGAGCCGCTTGAACCAACTAAAATGGAGTTCGTATGACCGAGTTATGGCCAAAACAGTAAACAGGTGTCGGGAGATCATGAAATTTAGTTATTTCTTCGTTTAAGCTTCAAATCTTCGTTTTTTCTTCTGTTTTCTTCCACGACACATACCTAGAACATATAAAGCAAATATACTTGATTAAGTATCAAAAGTTTACGATAAATGATAAAATAAATGCAAATAACGCCGCGAAAACATTATAATTTAGGCCGTTATCAAAGTTGAAATTGCTAACATCCATGGACTCCAAACAAGGATGATATTAAAAGCAACGAATGGTCCCATGAAAGCTGATGATGATATGGTAATGATCCATCTGAGGTTGCATTTACTGAAAGGGTTGGGTCAAAAAATTTTTAACTTACAAAACGATAGGATCATTTTATACAAGAAAGCATTATGGATTTACTAGATTAGAGGAGATGATGAAGTTGAGCTCACTGATGAAGAATTTTCTAATAATGAAGATGAAGTTGCTGGAGTCTTTAGGATCGACACTAATATATTTGATTTTGAGACACCTATGTGCAAGACCTTCAAAGAATTTAACATCAGTCTTTTTGTAAAATCGATCCAGACTTACTTACTAAGGACATTGAGGGATTAAAGACTTATGATGAATATAAGGATGATTGGATCTATGAATGGAACAAAGATATACCATGGGTTGATGAGAAACCATGGACTGAGCTGGAGTTTAGACGAAACTAAAACCAGTCAAACATACTTGCAAGCCTTTCAACTATAAAACTGGATGTTCGGAATGGCCAACATGTAGTTGGAAGAATGATGGATACTGTAATGGAGGAAACTTACATGGTGCTTACATAGTTGGAAACTTGCTCCATTATCAAGATTATGAATGGTACGAAGCCTTGAAGGAGAGCAGAGCTTTAAGAAAAAAAGCTATATCATGAGAATGCTTAATCAGTGATGATGAATTCGAGCAATATGTTGGAGAAGATGGGAAAGCCTGAGATTACCTACCCCAGAATGCACGATAAAATCGAATATGAAGAATGAAACTCGATATTAAAGACAAAGAGTTATGTGAAACTCATGAACTACCGGTGTGCAATATGAGAAGATTCAAGATGATTAAGTATTTCATTTGGACAAAAAGAAGATTAAAGTTATGTTGTTAAAGAAGATGAATACGAGACGATTTGGCAAGAACAAGCGAAGACGCATGCCGAGCATACCAGGAAATCTTTCGCATGATGGATGAAGGATGGATGGTAACTTAAGCTGAGTGATGAGAAGCTGAGGAAAAGTCTAACTTAAAGACCGCTGTAAACAAAAGTGCTTCCCGGGAGACAACCCGAAATGTTATTTAATTTTATCGAGTCTGTCTTCCCAGACATCAATACAGCGTATCAATACCATATGGCGTATTGATTGTCTGGACGTTATGAGTCTTTACTTTTTATGTACTTTAAAAACATTATTGTCAGTTATGGCAATACGGCGTATTCATGCACGGCGTATTCACTAGACTGACCCATATTTAGTTTGTTTAGTTTAGTTTAAATTAACCGTAGGTACCAAGATAGTAATACAAGTTTTTTCCTATGTTTTATACAGGACCTCGTGAAAGAAATATCAACGAATATTGGTGGAGAATTTACAAATCTGGAGATCTTGAAGTGTTGGAGTCTTGAAACTTCTAGGCGGCTGTTCAACATACATTCTTGCTCAATTAAACTCAATATGGAGAATCTACTGAGCAAATATCAGGGGAGTTTATCATTCTAATTCTTTTTAATTCCCGTATTTAATGTTTTATCTATACAACGAGGACATTGTATAATTCAAGTGGGGGGATAGAATTAGAATGTTTACTTGTCCTAATATTCACACTAAAATGCTTAAATTATGCTCAATTTTTTTTTCAAGCATATAAGCATACATTTTTTTAAATTGCTTGATACATAACCCGCATGCAATAACCCTTATTAGATATTGTGAGGATTTAACCTATCCGTTTCCAAATGTTTATCCAAATTCCACAAAATATGAGTGTGTCAGTGAAGTAGTAGACTTTAGAACTTGGCTTGATATATCACTCGAGACCGCAATGATGAGTACTATGGATTTAGATGGAGTAACTTGTTTAAATTGGTAAATTTTTAGGATTACACCCAAAAAGTATATTCATGTTGTTTATTAACTAACTACACTGGTTAGTTAACCCCCGTATAAACCATTTGTTTACTCTCACTTTAAGAGTAAGATACCCCTAGAACAACCCGTAGAGCCAATCCTTTAGGAATTACACCAACTTGTTTATTTCGTTACACCTTTACACCTTAGCCTACCCTGTAAGTTTATTTTATAGTTGCTAGATGCTTAAAGTGTAAAGTTTGTATTTCCCGAGTCTTGTGTCCAAATTTTCTATCATTGGTACGGTTAGAAGAAATTTGCACATCGCAAATGGGAATGTATATTATAGTCAAAACTCATGTAGTTATACTACCATCGCAATTAATGGTAGTCCGAAGAATGAGGAATTACCAAAGGAATTATCCGAAATTATTATGATCATGAAGATGGTGAAATTACACCGAGTTTTGTAGTATAGTGTTGACAAATATATATATATATATATATATATATATATATATATATATATATATATATATATATATATATATATATATATATATATATGTGTATATGTATATATATATATGTGTATATGTATATATATACATATATATACATATACATATATATATATATACATATACATATATATATATATACATATATATATCTGAATGAGGATGTGATCGAACACACATGTCTATTCTGTCGTTATGGCCATGTATGTGTGCTTCAGCTGCCTTATTGGAGTGGTACTTCTGGTGAAAGATTGAAAAATGATCAACCCTAAGCCTTATCATACTAACCCATATTTACCTTTATAAACTTGTTATTCCTTAGCTTTAGCGGTGGAGATGTATATCCTTTCCAAGCTTATGATAGAAAACTCGTCACGACCGAACAATTGAGCGAATTAGTTACATGTTACCACATAGATTAGTTGAGTGATTTGAGTGTTTTCATCTTTCTATTTCGTGAGGTGTTTGGTTGTGTACTTGTAATAGATCAAATAAATGATTTAACAGAAAATATCATTAGGGATACATTTTTATAAACTTCTAAAGGCTACTTGAGGACAAGTAGGATTCAAGTGGGGGATATTTGATGACATCAAATAACGTCTATTTTATAGCATCATTTATCCTATGTAATTAACCCATTTTGTATGATTATTGCAAAGAATTGTTACGTAATCGTTTGTATTTGAGAATTGCAGTAATTATGGAGTACTTGGTGAAACTTGACTAAAAGGCACGCATTCTGGAGCTTAAATGAAGATATTTTGAAAATTACCGTTCTGACAACCAATACATCGTATCCATCAAGGAAGATACGACGTATCTGTGCATGCACTCACCAAAGACCATTAAGAAAATAAGATCAATACACCGTATCCAAAGAAGACCAATATATCATATTAAAGGTATAGAAGGTAAATATTCTGGAAGATATCAAACGTGGTCCCTACTCCAAGAAACCCCAATACGCCGTATCCAACACGTTGGATATGCCGTATCGACACCGACTCCAGACCCTATAAATACAAAACTCAAAAATGAGTTTTAAGTGTGCTAAATCATATTCTCGATACCTAAACCACAAAAGTCAATTTTTAGAGGAGAAAAAGAGCAGAAGAGGTCTCGCAACACATTCCAATCCATAGGAGACAATGTGTAATTTCTTATACTTTTGTAATCGTTCAGTTTTTGGTATCATTCGTTAACTCGATTAGTTTACCTTGGCTAAGCCATTACTCTTGTATTAATTATGATGTTTGAAGGCTAATACCTTCGGGTATTAGCCATTATTATAAAGATCTGAATGTTTGGTTTTATTTATATCTCGATTGCCTATTTATCGTTTGATTATTGATATGTTTATCCATGATACATGTATACTGTGCTTAAATATGCGGCCCTATCATTCAACTAGGTCTAATCCCTATATATATAATACGCTGCAAGTTTAAGAAATATTTCAACGATGTTTATTGTCAAGGCAAAGAGTCCAGGATATCTCTCCATATAGTAATGCGTATAGGTGGAACAAATAGGATCACTAATAACGTCCTGCTTGCCATGATTGAACTGTTTGTACCGTTGTAGGTGGTGGCTTTAGTACTAACAATACCTTTCTGATCATTAGTAAAGTTTGGATTGTAGAATACCACCTAATACATATTACCATTAAGCAGAAAGTGGGTAACATTCTATGAGCAAGGGTTATGAAGACAACCATCGTGTTGCCTCAGATGAATATAATTAATATAATAAGGATCTTTTAATGCGGGAAGCTTTAATTATGACATAATTAAATAGTGGGCTAGGTTTAATATGAAGTCCCGCCTAATCTAAGAAATGATATGCCCACCTCGAGATAAGTAATAATTTCACAGTATAAACAAAAACAACTCTAATCGGATTAATGATGGCTGATACATATTTTTCTATTATAAAGGCTTGACCTCTCATTTATCTTCTGTTAATTTCTTAGTGGGTTAAAAGTGTCTTGAATTGATAGAAGACACCTCCAAAACCCGTGCCAGTCTCTCAGGCTGAAACCCCCCTTTACACATGTTTATAAATAGATTAGAACAACATAAATTAGCATAGGTTTGACCTCTAGATTTGAATAGTAAACCAAAATAATACTCCCAACCCGTCCCAAAATTAATTGTCCATTATTAGACTTTTGAATTCTTATTTCATAAACTTGTTGACCGTAAAATTATTTTTCTTTATATTATATAATGCTTACTGACAATTATACCAATGAAAAATACATTCGAAACTCTATCCATTCATAAATTTTTTGCATTGAGTATCATATAACATAAGAAGAAATAATTAAGGTCAAAGTTGAAGAAAAAAGACTTTAAAAGGTCAAAAATGGACACTTAATATGGGACGGAGGGAGTAATAAATTGAGAGATTTAACCTCGCTTCAAGTGTTCGACACCCTACTTACACAAACTACCACTGACCGGTACACTGCCCGTTAAGTGTTGTTTAGTTAAGTCGGCAAAAATATATATTTAAACTTGAATCATAAAAATATACACCACACAACGACACATCAGGGGCGTTATCTCCTTCCAACTTATTCTCTAACCAAAGTTATGAGAAATAAGAAAACAAACTATTCGACTAGAACTGAAGCTTCAGCTTCATCATTTTCTATTCAGTTTGTTTGAGAGATAAATAAAACTCTTGAATGTGATTCACAATAATTGGAAAGCTAAAAATTTTACTCCAAGAATCTCTTTCTTTAATAGGCAAAGGGATTAGGGTTATATAAGATTAAGCCTAGACTACGGGTGCAAGCATAAAATGGGTGGTTGAACTACCAATTAATGCAAGTTTTGCTTTTAGTACTAGTACTTTCCTTAAGGGAAGTTGTTGTTACTCTATACCAACTTTAGAAGTACTTTCCCAAGGAGATTGCTTTATTCCTTTTGACAAAAAGCAATCCTTTTCCCACCTTGTAAACCTTCTAAAAGTGAAACAACATATTTCAACTTATGTTAAGGAGATAGACAATGTTCAGCTTGGAATTGTCAACAAAGCTGAACTGAAGCTCTTGCCAAAAGCCTTCTTTCGTTTCTGTACCGCTGCATAAACTGAAGTGAAGATACTTCCTAATCTTCTAAGGACCCGAAGAGCTGACGCTGAAGAACCTTCAGCGACTCAAGCTGAAAGACTTCAGCTTGAGTATACCCTTTTTTAAGGGATTGATATTAGTAAAAAATCTACTAAAAGACTGAAGGGCTCAGGAACTGAACCTAACAATCTCCCCTTATTTGAATATACAAATAGCCTAAGTTAAAATCAATTTTAAGTGAGCAAAACAACTTCTTCTTACACAATTGATATAAATTGAACAACATAAACTGATAACCATTTATTCTAACTTTTATTACATTACTTTTACAAAAGATAAAGTTATTACAAACGGTTTCCATTCTACTGTCTTAGCTGCTAAATGAACCTCTTCTTCATGCTGAACTTGATGACTTGTGTTTCTTTGTTGACTTGGAATGATCTTTTAAGTTACTGGTTCGTTTTCTTTTCTTGTTTGCTAACTCATTTAGCTCATCATAGGATCTTGTTCTTTGAAAGGTTAGTTTGAAGTCAATCTTTAGTTCTTCTTCAGTTTGATCAAGGTATTCCATTCTTGTCTTTATTAATCCATATATGGTTTTCCATCCTTTTTTTTCTATTAGGACAAGCTTATACAACCTTTCTCTATTCAGCCAGATGTAAGTCACTGACTTTGAGATTTGCAATGACTTTAATAGACTCATCTTCCCTATATACTTCCAGTGAGATAGGGCCTTTTTGTGTGATAACATCACAGTTTATGATCTTTGAGCTTTTTCTTCTTTTTAGCATCTTGTCACAATATTTATCAAAGAAGTAACTTCTTCTTGTTTTATATATGTTCCACACATCAATGCCAAAAGATCAAACTAGTTCATTGCCAGTTTGTTTCAGCATCCTTGGTGTTCTTCTCCCCCTCAGTAGGTGAAGCAGTTGCTTGGCCTGCTGAAGAAACATCCTTGGTTATAGCTCCTGATACATTTTCCACCACAGTGGCAAACCTGTTCATGTTATAGTAAACCTTGTATAATATACCTGGAAGGGAATCCCAAATCATGAGCTATTTCTAGAACTGAATAACTAGAACGGGTAAAGCTTGCAGCTCCACTAGAAGTTCCCCAAATAATGATTCTTCATCCATGCAATCTAGGATGTAGACAAGATATAGTGGAAGTAAAAGTCCTCCAGTTTGTTGAAATTTTCTTTTAAGTCCCCAGGCGCAGAATTCCATATCTTTAACATACTGCTATAGCTCTTTACTACTCTGATGAAATTCAGTGTAATTTTGAGGTGAAGCTCTGTTTAGTTAAGTTAGAAAGCAGACTACAATGTTATGTGAGGCAAGAATTTGGAGAGTTTAGGTTTTAAAGAGGTTACCAGAAGATTAGTAAGCTGGTTGATGTCTGGATATGAGGACCTAGCCTTCAGTGAGGCAACTTCAGCTTTAGCTTTTGCCTTTTTGTTGTTCTTGCTCATCCTACTAGGACTGAAGTAATTTAACCTGAGCCATTAAATCTTGAATTTGAGCCAATTTTGGAGATTGAGGATGAGGGGTTGAAGTGTCTTCAGGTACGTCATAAGAAGAAGCATGAGTGTCTTTATCTTTGGCAACTTCTTCCTCTTCACTCTCATCTAAAACAATGATTAGTTCATCTTATGGGGAGTCATGGGTGAAGAAGGCAGATCTTATGTCTATCAAGAGATCTGATAAATCCTCTAGCTTTATTTTCTTTGAAATTTCATCAGCTCTGGACTCCTCATTTGTACCTGAATTAGTTTGGGCAGTTTTTAACTCATCTCTAGCAAATTTGGTTTGATCTACAAGAACACTTGGATTAGTCCCTGCAAATATGTGATCAATGTAATAGTTTTTGGTCCTTCATCCATACCTTGTTGTGAAGGTATAGAATCATTAGGAGGAGATAATCCAGGATCAGCTTCAACTATGGAATCTGCTGAAGCATTATATCCTGATGCAGACTCAAAGTGCAAATGAAAGAAGCTAAATAAAATAGGTTCAATAAGAATTAAATGCAGACATATCACTACTGAGCTAAGGGTGGGCTCCTTCTTTACTGGTGGCCCCAAAAGATGTTAGGCCACTAGCTGCTTGCTGTGCCTCTTTATGCATTTCACCAACCACTGGTGTGGGAGGTGAAGGATGGCTTGGGCTTTTGTCCTTGGCTGAACTAGACTGAGTTTCTTTTTCTGATTAGCCAGTTTTGGATTTGGATGCCTCGGTCTTGGACACATATGTGTGTTTTAAAGATTGTTTTTTCTATTGAGTCTACTATTAGCACCGCTTTTTTGCCTTGGGGAACTCCACAATTGTGAGGAAGGTTTAGGAGCTTTGGGGTCCACAGGCACATCTAAATTAGACATGGCCTTTATGTGGTCAGTGAAGGGAGGTCCTTTAGTTTGGTCTGGCTTTAGTGCCCAATTGTGAACACTGAAGACTTGAGTAGGGTTTATGGTAAGTTCTTCATTCTCAGGCATCATGTATTCTAGTAGAAGGGATATAAACCTAGGACATGAAACAACCTTTTCTCTAGTTTTCTTACTTATTTTGTAAATTATATCTCTCCCATATTAGCTAGCCATAATATACCATATACCTCATTGGCCTAAAACAATTACAGGATGGAGCATCTTTGTTGGAAATTTGGTCCAGGTCACCTGTTTTCCCACATAAACACTGGATGACTTGACCCATTAGCAGCCTTCACCTAGGAGGAAGACAACTCTTTTTGAGAGTTCCCTTTACCCTAATCTCCCCACTGTACCCTATTATTGCAAACCATGGTCTTACTATTGTTATGGAGGGTGGGGAAACATACATACTTGAGTGAGGTAGGTAATGAGTCCTAAGAGCATTCCTAAATGTGTTGATACCTATTTCTCCTCTAATTCCCCCTGTAGGAGTTGATACCTAAATCTTAGAGTCATCTAAGGTCTTTGCAGTATACCAAAATTCACTCAGATATTCTTTGTATTGAGTTGGAGCCCTGATAAATGCTTCCTTTAGGAAACATTTGGAAACGAAGTCTAACACCTCTCTAAAGTATCCTGAGTTTAGGTGCGAGGGATATAGAAGTGCAACTTCATTGTTGGTGGTGAAGGTAATTTCTTCAAAGATGAACTCAACATGATCTGTAGGTAAGATAGGGTTTGGGCTTTTGGGTTTGTCAAGAGTGCAGGTTCTTCTTTGGGAGTGATTTCAAGTGAAGAGGGTTTGAGTGATGATGAATCAGCCATTAGGGTTTTGAAGATTTGATATGGTTTGAGGTGTGTGTTTTGTTTGTTCTTGATGGATTTGTGAGAGTGAGGTATTGAAAGCTTTGTTGTGATTTATATGATTGATGAAATTACAAATTTTTCTTTGAGAAATTGTAATTATCATTTAAGGTTATAAAGTTATGGGAATGTTTAGGGTTTGTTTTCAACATGTGTGCTAAACTTTATATTTAATGAAAGTATGTAAAACATGCATCTAACACCTAGAACAGTGAACATCCGTCTATTCAACTGAAAAAGTAGGTGAGAGAAAGATGATGAGGTCATTCTAACTTTTAGATATCCTTCATTAATATATTTTAATTAAACAACTTCTTTTGAAAAGGAAATTATTTTGATAAAATACTATTATTTTTTGAAATCACATTTGTTTTAAAACTGACCTTGAGATTGATGTTTGAAAAACTAGACTAGGTTCATGTTTGGTGTTATGTTATGCTGAACAGATTATTGTAATCTTCATCATCATCAATCTTCCAGCGAAGGCACCAAAATCCCAAATGCTCATGCAAATCCATGAATGAGACATATGTGATTGCTCAGTTAAGGATTAGATAAAATCATTTTATAAACTGAACTGAAGAAAATAAATTAGTTTTGTTCAGTTCTTGACTTGACCAATATATGTGCTCCAGCCAAGGCGACAAAACCACACATGCTCATGAAAATGCATGAATGAGACATATGCGATTGCTTAGTTACTTCACTTAAGCAAGCTAAAGGTTATATGCAAAAACTAAACTGACATTTAACATATGAAACTTTGTTCAGTTTTGGATGAAAGCGTTGAAGCTTAAGTTTTCTTCAGTCAGTATTGAAGCTTCAGGTTTTGAATCAATGTTCAACATACCTAGTTCAACACTCAATCTTTTGAAAGTTGGCTCATCAAAGGCTTGGTGAAGATATCAGCAATATCGTGCATTAATGACTTATACATTATGCTTTAAAGGACTTGTACCTTATTTTGGAGGGAAAGTATATTCAAATGAGATGTTATATGACTTGTATATATGCTTTAGTAGCTTGTACATTCGCTTTAGATATTAACCTTTCATGGAATTAGGGTTTAGAGGTATACGATAACGGTTTAAAGCCTATCTTGATATAATGTTGCAAATGGTACATTATAAGAGTAATGTACTTTGTAATAATGATATTAAGATATTGACTTGACATGTTATGATGTTTACTTGACATATATGAAGATAGGATTGCCATAGGTAGGTTGCGTGAGCTTGTCTACTTTAGTTATGCAAGTTACATTGTATATTGAGATATTGGTAATGCAAGTAATGTAATAAAGCAAAAAAATTCCCCGTACAATTGTGATCATAATAAAATAGGTTGATTTTGCATTTGATGAAAATTCTGGGTTGTTATAGTGGGATTCCTTAGGATTGCATGATATCGTACACAAAGACATGTTGAGAATTGGATGTCAAGTCTGCTTGCAGTTAGGTACATTAGTGATCCAATCATACCTCTATATTAAGTCTCATTTACAGCTTTGCCATATCAGGTCCTAACTTGTTAGTGGGTACCATTGGGCGCTTTCACTTATGAGCCATTTATGTCATATTTTCTCAACAGATCCTTGACATATTTTTCTTGGTTGATTGAAATGCCTCTTTCAGATTGTTTGATCTAAAATGTAAGGAAATAGGTGAGGACACCCATCATGCTCATTTCGTATCTTTGAGTCATCAGTTTAGCAAACTTGTTTGCATAATTTGTGTTGGTGGACCCAAAGATAATGTCATCAACATAGATTTGCACCAAAATCACATCAGTTTGAGTTTTGTAGACAACCAGAGTGTTATCTATCTTAACTCTTACAAACTTATGTTTAGTGAGGTAGGTTGAGAGAGTTTCATATCATGCTCTTGGAGCTTGTTTAAGTCCATAAAGGGCTTCAATTTGCACACATGATTAAGAAACTCACTGCTCTCAAAACCTGGAGGTTGTTTGACATAAACTTCTTTTTGTTTACTATTAAGGAATGCACTTTTGACATCTATTTGATAAACTATGAAGTTCATGTAAGTGGCAAAGGAAAGAAAGATCCTAATTGCTTTAAGTCTTGCAACTGAAGCATAGGTTTTATTATAATTTATGCCTTCATGCTGATTGATGATTAGATCAAGCATTATTGCCTTATGATTACAATGCCAGATTCATCCTTTATTGAAAAGGATTAGATTTGTATCACGTACTGAAGTATCTTCCATCTGGAGAGGATAAGTGTTTAGAGATCTGAATATCTTCAGTGTGGTGAGGTTATCAATGAATTGTTTTTCATTGGTGTGTTTTTAGAATGTTTATACTGATCATTATTTAAGAATTCATCAGTTTAAAATAGATGATCATTTTGATCATTGTGATCAATTTAATCATCTTGACCATTTTGGTCAGATGAGATTTCTGCTTTAGTAATAGTTGTTTTATCTTTCATAAAGTTTATGAAAGATTCTCATTTGTTAAAAGCGTTTCAGTGTCCATGTTGTGGAGCATGTACCTTTCTTTTCTCACTAGTCTTGAACAATATATTTAGCATTACAGATTTGACTGAAGCTAAAGAGATTGTAGATTAGACTATTTTTTAAGTACTTCATTTACGTAACCATGACCTTCGGTGATGTATGTAGACTCATCTCCATATATTACTTTAAGTCCTGGTTAATCATCATATTTGTGTAGGTAATCCTTGACATTTGTCATATGCTTTAAGCGTCCATTGTTCAAAAGCGATATAGATTTCCTGATGTTACACTGCACAAATAGGATCAAGATGGCTAGTTTTGCTTAGAAACCCACCTTTTAGTGGGAGTCTTTGATCTTAGAGCACTTGATGATTCAGTCTTACTTGTTTTAAAAGTCTCAACTTTCTTATCTTGAAGAGCTTCTCTTTTCCTAAACCATTCAATGTCATTGTGATCAGTAGTGGTATGAACATTGCTACCACATGTTTCATAGTTCTTTGTGACATGTTGAGGGTTTTTTAGGTTTGATTCCTCTTCTTAGAGAAATGATCATGTTATGACCATGAGTATCATGATCATAGCTTCCACATAACTCACATATGGGGTAGTATATACAATCATCAGATTGATGATCATTATACCCACAATGTATGCAGGAAGGAAAAGGTATTGCTGGCCTTAAAGGTCTGGATCTTGAGGAAGATTCACCTTGGCCAGTGTGATGCTGATTTATCTTCATGAAAGACATAAATTCAGCATGATCACATGTTCTGTGATCGGTTCTCTTGCATTTTTTACAAAACAAGACTTGATAACAATTCTTAGAGAGATAATTGTTTTATTCATAAAGTTCACAATTTATTTTGAATTGAGTTTTGTATTTGTTTTGAAGTGCATTGAGAGGAACCTGTTGAGAATTTTTGTTTCTAGAGTAAGATAACTTATTCTTGCTAATTTGTAATTTTAGTTCATTAAGTTCTTTCATTACAATAGCTAAAGGAAGGTCATCTTTTTCACATTCTTTAACTTACCAGCATGAGCTGAATTAGTTTTTGAAAGTGAAATGCTTATGTTACCCTTAGCAGGACCTGAGGATGGTTCATTAATGACAAAACCTTTTAAAGTTTTAGCTTTGAATGTGGAATTTAACTTCAAATTTGATTTGATAGTTTTGATCCAGAGATAGGTTTAGCACCAGCTAGCTTCTCCAGTGGAGGAAGAAGGGTGCTACAGACTGAAGATTCATCAGCTGAATCATAGTCAGTCGCTGAAGAGTCAGAGACAGCAATTGAAGGATTAGTCGTGTTTCTTTGTGACTCATCTGAGGGTACCTTACCAGTATCATGATTTGGTAGAGTAGAATCTTCAGCTCCAGCTAACCTAGGTTTATTACTACTAGTAATATACATATTTGAGTTATCTACTGAAGATTTTACAAATATCAAGTCTTTGGGCCCAAAAATGGAGGTATCTTCAATGAGTTGGTCAATTCCCTAGATTTTCTTCTTTTAAGTGGGAACTTGTTCACTGATACACTGATTTACTTTATTAGAACTGTTTAGCCATGTTTCTGCAATAGATGTTAGCTCTTTTAGTTCATTTCTTAAGTTTTGATTCTCTTTGAGAATCTTAGTGTTTACATGCTGCATGGTAAGAAGATCAAGTTTTGCTTGTTTTAATACTAAAAGCTGTTCTTTGCATGTATTCAGCTCTTGAACAAGATTTCTATGTTTTGACAAAAGATTGTTTCTTTGTTCTTCAATATAGTTTAGATCAATACATAAATAATCTAGAAATGATTTTCTATCATCATTATCTTCCATTTCAAGAAGAGTGTGCACCTTTTGTATAGATATCTTAACCCATTCACCATTGCTGGCACTTTCTTTGCCAACAAAAACTCTTTCTTCAGTAGTAAGTGCCAAGAGAGGTTTGACTTTAGTCACTTCATTGTCATCTAATGATACTTCTTCTTCATCCCATTCATACGTTTCAGCAATGAGACCCTTGTTTTTGCCTTAAGATGACTTGGGAGCTGAAGCACTGGAACTGAGGAGGGCTAATTTAGCTTTTACTTTGTTGTATTTAGCTTTAAAGTTTTTGGTATGCCTCAGTTCAGGTTTGTGCTCAGAAGAATTGATAAGTTCTAGTTGAAAAGTCACTGATATGAATGAACTGTGGTCTTTGAAAAGCAGTTTCTAGCAAAGTGACCCTTCCTGCCACATTTGTGACATTCAGTTTGGTCAGTTACTTTTGCACTGCTGAACCTTTGAGTGACCTTTTTGAAGAATCTTTTAGACTTGGCTAAAAGAGCTCTTGCTTGATATTCTTCTTCTAGGTCATTCAGGTACTCATAACTGGTTCTTGTATCCTCTTCATCATTAGGACTATCTTAAAAGTCCTAGACAATAGAGGTAGAGAAGAAAGCAGTTGACAGAGGTGTTGCAGAGACAAAAGATTTGTTCTTTTTAGTTTCATATATATTATCTATTAGGTTTTCTTGATATTTGAGTTTACCAAATAGAGAAGCAAGCTCAGAGTCTTTCACATGATTTGTGTTTCTAAGACTTTGGCAGAAACTTAGCCACTTCTTTGGTAACCCATTTATAAAACCCGTATTTATTTAAAGCTTTGAAAGTTTAAAGCCATCATTTACTAACTCATTCATCAAAGATTTATATCTGGTGAAATTTTGTGTTAGAGATTCACCTTCTTTAAATTTAAAGGTGTTGTAGCATAACTTCAGGTCCTTAGTACCTTAACATAAATTTATTATGTTTTAAAAAAAAACTTCTTTCACATCAAAAGGGCCCCCTCATGATATAGGTATCCAAGGTCATCCCTAGTAGATTTTGTAGTTAAGCATTTATGACAGAGTTTCATATTGATCATGCTGGAACACAAAACATAATAACACTTTGTGAGTCGTTCGATCTAGTTAGCAGACTTTTCCTCTCATTTGGTGTCCATTGTACTTCTGGCTTCCTTTGATCAGCTGCCATAGGGATATAAGGACTGTTTGAAATGATGTTTTCAAATTAAGGTTTAATACCAATTATATGGCACATGAACCTCTTTTTCCAATTGGTGAAATTTTCCACCTCTAGTACAGGAGCAGCATTTAACTGGCCACCCCTATATTCAAGAGACTATGGTACTTCTACTGCCATTCTTAATGGATCTTGATTTTAAAAATCTTTTGAGCAATTTATATAAAACTTTTTGAAAAGGTTTTACAAACCAACTGCTCTGATACCACTTGTTGGTCCCTTTGAATATGATATAAGGTTTATCATATTAAACTAATCACATTCCATGGCAACAAAGTAAGTTTTAAACAAATATATATGAAGAATATAAAAAACAAGTTTAAAACACACAGAAGTAACTTTTCAATGTATAGGTTCTTATTAGAATCTATGACACACCTTGCTTGCGGAATAGCAAGGTGGTTGAATGACAATTGTGGTGTTATCTCCTTCGAACTTAAACTCTAACCAAAGTTAAGAGAGTAAGAAAACAAACTACTTATGACTAAACTGAAGCTTCAGCTTTCAGTAGTACCGTTCAGTTTATTTGAGAGATAAATGAACTCTTCAATGTGTATCACATTAATTGGAAGAGATAACATTTACTCTCAGAATCCCTATCCTTTTTTAGGCAAAGGGATTAGGGTTTACAAGTTAACCTAGTACGCGTATTATGCATCCAATGGGCTGGGTTGAGAAGCAATACTAATGCAAATGTGTCTCTAAAAGTAACCATAAGGTATTAGTCCTTTAAGGAAAGTTGTTATACTTCTATACCAACTTTAGAAGTACCTTTTCTCAAGGATATTGCTTTATTCCTTTTGACATAAAGAAATCTTTTTCCCGCCTTTTAAACCTTCTAGAAGTGAAACAAAACGTTTCAAACTTTTGTTAAGGAGATAGACAACGTTCAGCTTGGAATTGTCAACCAAGCTTAACTGAATCTCGTTACATAGGCCTTCTTTAGTTTCTGATCCGCTACATAAACTGAAGTGAAGATACTTCCTAATCTTCTAAGGACCTGAAGAGCTGAAGCTGAAGAAACTTCAGCGACTCAAACTGAAAGACTTCAGCTTGAGTAAAACTTAAGGGATTTTATGTTTAAATCTACTGAGAGACTGAAGGTCTCAAGAACTGATCCCAACACACGTCGTGGCTGTAATCACAACGCAAAAACTATTAGCCTTATACTCAACCATGGCTCAAACACATGAACAAATGAAAAAGCGGATGCACTCGCAATGGCTGCAACCTGAATAGGTTACCCTGCCAATATACGCGCAATCTCAACTTCAATTGAAACCATTTACTATAAATAATACCAAAAGTCATCACATTGTATGACAAAAAATGACCAGTCTTTTGGTCGTAAAGTATCATCATCACCTGAACAACACAATCAATAGGTGTACGAAGAACGTGCGCCAAGAACACAACTAATCAGTAGCCTAAGTCAATAATCAAGTCGACAACAACATATAGCAACCAATTGTCCCATTCTCGGAATACATGTGTCAACACTTTTTATAAAAAAAACTTTACATAAAGTATCTCAAATCGATTTACACAAAACCCACTTCAAAAAACACAACCCAAATTTTTTTTTTAAAATTCAGAGTAGAAATTACCTCTATTCTCAACAGGTATGCGAACCCACACTACCATCACCACTGTCGCCATAGACTATGAGACAACAACCATCGAAACCTGAAACACCAAATCGCTAAAACAATCCGCCCAATCTAATCCCTAAAAGTGATAACCTAGTCGCCTAACAACCAATAGTATATAAAAAATTTATAATATATATGTTCTTGATTTAGATATTACCAATAAAATAAAGTTGACAATGAAGATGAGTATACCAAATTTATGAACCGGTGCATGGAAGATAGTAAAAGTTCTTGACAAATGGATACCGATGATAATCAAAAGATGGGAGGCTGGTTGAATTTTGGGGGCGGTGACGGGTGTAGATGATTCGGGAAAGTATGTTATGCTTTTACCATATATTTTTTTGGATTGTCATAAGAACTGGACACAAAGAAAACACCGGGTAATGGATCAAATGTAACATGCTCAAAAGAGCGCAAGGCCAAAACGATACAAAGTATTGCCGTTTTTGTAATGCTCTTTAGTATAGTTTATAATTAGTATTTTGCTTTATTCAACAAAAGATGTGAATTGGTGGGAATATCCTGACTATGAGTGTCTTTTGAAACTAGTCATTGTCTACCCCACACGAAATAGCTCTGACAACTTTCCTGGCCCAATGAGGCACCAACTAGAGTAGGAAGAAGCCGAGACTCAAATCCTTGACTTTTTTCCACAAAATCTCTTCAATGGGCTAATGGCTTTTTCAGAGGTAGGTACCAACTCAACAAAAGCTCTTTGGTTGTATTTTGCTCTATTGATAACCTTATGAGGATAACATCCTTGCAGCAAACAGTAGATAACTCCATGCTGTAACAATGTAAAAAATGTCCCTAATTTACACAATGGTCCCTGATAACATCCCTGATATACACAAATGGTCCCTGAGTTACACCTAGCAGCAGATAATCTTCCCTACAGTTTGCAGCAGGGATCATTTTCCCTAAAGTTATACATAGTGATGTGTATGCATAAAATTTTTGAACTTTATATAAATTGTAGTTATGGCACATGATTCTCAAAGGAGAAAGATTCTCTCAAGTTGTGGTCAAACATGATTGATCATGTTATATTTTTTATGAGAGGAAATAAACTAGTAGGCCCTTGATTTTTAATAAAAGAAAAAGTTTTATACATTTAACTAATTTGTGATTGGTGAACATGATGTATCATGTTTGACTCAACTTGAGAGGATTCCAATCCGTCTTTAAAAACCACGATGGCCCTGTACTTAAACTCTTATTAAAAGTTGCGGGTTATGTCAAAGACCATAGTTTGATTATTTTGTGCACCGCTAGTAAGATACTTTGTGTGGAAACCGTAGAGGGGGAGAATACGTTTCCAATTAAAAACTTTAAATCTTTTGTATCAAATACCCGATCAATGATGACACAATATGAAGAGTGTTAATACTAGTTCTACAATAACTATACATATGGTAATAAAGCATGTCCAATGACATAACCATAAACACAATATTCATGACACAAATATAATCATAACAATATAAACTACTAGTCACACAATCATCTATATCATGCATATCTAAAGCAGTAAATGTAAATATAAGCATAAAGAGATAAGTAAAAGGAAATGCAAACCGGACACGATGGTTTATAGTGGTTTGGTCACGAAGCTCCTCTTCTCCCTACTTCACTACCCGAGTACCCAACTCGAGAGTTACTTCACTAGTCAACAAGCTCCTTTCTCGGCAGAGAAACCCATACAAGTTGCTTACATTATTTTTCGACACTAAGCGAGTTCTTCTTCGGGTACAACCAAACCCGTTATGTTTTATGGCCCAACATAACAAACCTTATATTTTATGGCCTAAACACATAAACCACGTCGCTTAGATTATTTTCTGACACTAAGCTAAATGTCGAGTCCTAATCTTAGCTAGAACCAATCTACCACCCACACTTGTATTTTGAGGACTAAAATACTAACTGACACACCATCAACACTTCCAGATTTATACACTATCCGGATCTACACAACTACACAAGAATGAAAGATACGGACTCGATCTATATATAACAAGTGTTACAAATGAACTACACTAGACTACATAACTTCGTATCTTGATGATGACGAAAGTTCTTCTCTTGCACTTGAGGGAAAAAGGAAAGGATAGAAGATTGGATCACATTTAAACACGATTAAACAAGTTAAATGATCAAAGATTTAGAGAGATTTAGTGAGATCTAGAGAGAGAAAGAACAGAAAGAAATTCGTGCAAAAAGGGTTATTTTTCTGTCATAAATAGTGCAGTATTTATAGACATGATTTCTACTAGAGTACGCTCCTGTTTTTGTCTTTTTATGGGGAAGGTTATATCTGGTATAAAAGCTTCCATTTTGGGCGAAAAACCAGATTTAAATTTTATTATATAAATAAAACATTTTCTTTTATTAAAAAGTATTTTTGTATATTTATTAAAAATGTAAAGTTTAAGACAAAACTTATTTCTTTGATCATCCTACAAGTTTGATGCTTGTTTGCACATACCTTATGTGATTTACGTCGGGTGTAAACCAATGTTCGTCTTGATGCATACTTGAGACGTCGAGAGATGTTGATGCATGTATGCATTCATGATTTGTGTAAACGGGTAACTTGCGCACTTTACGTTATGTACTACAAGTCACATGTTTGTCATCATAAAAACATAAAGAGATTTAGATTAAATATTATAATATTTGCACAAACAATCTCCCCTTTTTAATGATGACAAAACATGTAAACTATAGCACATAGTAAAGTTTAAAAGTTATTTGTTTACACTCCCTTCTCCCTATTTTGTCGAAGCAAAAAGGTATTATGTGGATAATGGTTGGAGCATATAGTTTGGAGGTTTGAGAAGAAGACATAAGAAGAGGGTATGTGCTCCATGTATATACGTTAGAGGAATGAGAAGAAGGTAGGTGCTCCGAGTATATAGGTTTGAGGTATTAGGAGAAGATATGAGATATAAAGGTAAAGGTGATTGTGTGTTTCTTAAGGTTGAGGGTGATTATGAAATGGAAGAGGTGAAGTATTTGGAGTATGAATGAACCTTCATCGTATTTGACAATCCACGATCCTATCTTCCTATAGAGGTAAGCTTGCATCATCCCAGTGAAGTCTTCTATTGTAACACCCCCAAAATGGGCCACAGCGGAATATGATGTTCCGGGGGTATTACTTCATAGATCAATAGCACAAGATATGAGAACGACCTCTATAAGAGTCGTTTAAAATCTGATACATTGGATTTGATACATGGTTCGTTACAAAAGCTCATAGGCTTAACTTGTTTAACTTGGAAAAGTAAAGATTTCCCAACATAACAATATCCCAAAATGTAATGCATATAAATCCTTATGATAATATGACTTCAAAAGATGACCATCCAAGGTATCCATGACTTGCACCTTATTGACCTGAGAAAACATGTTTAAACTGTCAACAATAATGTTGCTGAATTTATATGTTTATAAATTAAATGAAGCGGATAGCAAGATTTCCCTGTAATAAAGTAACAAATACAATATCACAAAAATGTATTACGAAATGCACTAAGCTCATGACACTGAAGCTAAACAATGTATGTATATCAAATACACATGAATGATGGTGCCCAATGTAGATGTTCAACCCGTAACATCTATGATTCCAAATGGTATACATTCGTCGTTTCCGGTCAACCGGTTAACTAGCAAGTGCTACTTACCCGAACGGGGATGTTAATCCCAAATAGATCTATTCATAACATTCGCGCTCACATAATGCAATTAATAATTATATCTATGCAATTGACAGTTCATGATGATGTGCATAGTGGGTTATAGCTACTTAGGCAAACTCGTAATATTTGAATTAAATGTACTTGCATCTATTTTGTGAAACAAACATGATCTCATCCCCGAGATTTGATAAATGATTGAAAAGTATAAAAGTAGGGACTATAAACTCACATCAAGTAATGATAACGTAGCAGCAAGGTAGTGGCACGAAAAACGATGCAAAAGACTTTATCCGCAACCTATATATAAATAATACATATTCACTAAACGGAAAAATAATAATCTAAATACTTGCAATCTCGTTCCTAGTGTGTGCTTGAACTTTATTCAAAATAATGACATTTGAAAAACAGTTTCTCGTATTAAAATGGTTGACTTTTATTGGGTCAACATGGTCAAAATATAAGTACGCAATTTACGACTTTGGACTTTTTAGAAACTAAGTCGCTTATACTTTAAAATATTAGTTTAGGTCAGCCCTTGGTTTAGTCTCTAAGTGCGTCAATTAATTAGACGAAACAATGACGATTACTAATTGAGTTAAACGTATTTATTATCAAGTTTTAATATTTGACGTCTTGGAGTTTTACAATGTAATTACGAATTCGTTAGTTAACGATAATGATAACTAAAAATATATTTGAAAACTTGACCATGTTGTCTACAACTTTCGTTAAATAAGTCATGTCCAAAAAGGTCGTTTAACGGGTTAAAAATAGGGCTAAACATACGCGTTCCACTAGGACAGTTTTACACTTAGAAAAATACAGGGTTATTTCAGCATGCATCAATTTCGTGGTCAGAGTTTTGGGATCAGATTGTGACCTCGATACTTAATGTTAGGACGAAACAAAGACACATTGGTAAACTAGGTCAATTGGTCTACGCTTACCTTTTATTGGTTTAGTGGGTTGGGGTCGTTAAGAGGGTCAAAAGCGAGGCCTCAGGTTGGTGCACACGCATGCAGTCGTGGCTGCATGTACACTAGGTGTTCAATAAATTGTCGTTACCAGTGACGAGCACCCCTTTTAATATGCAAATCACGGGCTGGTTATTAAATAAAAAGGAGTGGTTTTTATTCCCCATTAAAGATGGAACTTCAAGGTTTATGTAACATTACTTGGCTCGTCATTTCATTTAGTAAAAATGTCACAACAATTCGAGCAAAACGTTATGCTAGCTGTTTTTGAAATAATGAAAAGAATGGCAGTTTCATGTGTGTAACTTAAGAACCTTCTAACCTTGTCGCTACTTAATGAAAATCAGTGATTCTAGGGGCAAAAAAATTACTACTTGTCCTATTTTCAAAATAACAAGGTTCGACATCATGTACTCTACCTTTAAAGGTCGAATGGCATGCTTAAAGTCATGGGTGTGGGCTGTGTTTTGTACAAACTTATCATTCTAGACATGTTGTTTTATAACAAGTTAACATATCTATTATTTTGTTATTCTAACCCACAACCTAAACTACAAGATGTCAAATTTTATAAGCCTAAAACTTCTCGTAGCCAGGTTCCAAATTGTTACTCACTCAACCAAGCCTTATGAGGTTTTTTGTTATTTCGACATATATCAAAAGGGTAGACCAAAGTGTTTTGTTTCTAACTTGGAATTCGGCTAACCCTAAACAAGTACATGTTTGGTTTTAAAGGGGTCTAGTACACGGATTACTAAAACATGAGACCAAGGGTTACAACCACATATAAGTTAGCAAATAAGCTTCTTATGCGTGACTCAGTAATGACAAAAAGATGAGACATGTTTCGGTTTTTATCTCTTGTAAAACGGTGATAATGACTTAGTGTGTCGGGTTCATAATTGTTTTAAAAACATATTTTACTCAAGCACATTAACTCTAGGTGACAAGAATGCATATAGATGAATGGCAATTACACAAATATAGGACTTACAACGATCTTGGAGAAAGACATGGCCTCAACTTGAACCAACCGAAAACCCTAATTTTCTGTTTTCAATACCCTACGACTCAACCCACTTCGCAAATCCACTACCTAACCATGAATTCTTACTTACTTCTTGCCGAACACTTAAGCACCAAGACTCCTACTTCTGCTTGCTTGATTGTCGATTGAAAAGGGCCGAGTTAGGGTTAGGGTTTTGTGTATGATGGTGGTGCAAAAGAGCGTGGGTTTGTTTGTGGTTTGTGTATGATTTATAACCGAATATGAGAGTAAGAGACTAGTCAAGAGAAGAGTTCACAAGTATGTACAACACCATTTTAGGCAAGCATCTTTGCTACAGGATATAAAAGCCATTTTACTATTGGTTATTTGGTAAGTAAAAAGAGATATAGCAGGTAGGTATATCACGAGTTGTTATGGGATTAGGATAAAAGGGAGTTGGGCTTTTAACCGAAGGTTTTTAAGGAATGAAGGAGTCAAGGTCTTTGTGAATATTTTCTAAATTTGAAACAAAGGAACGTGTATGGTTTGCAAAAAGAAAATCTGTCGACATTGGCTATATTGTAGGGATTCTATATACATATATTTTTTTTGACTTTCTACTCTTTAATTTATATAAGTTAACATGTTGGTGATGTTTGGTTCAAGTACTTTTACTTTGATTAAATGAGCATGATTGCACAACTTCTCTTGTCGCAAAAGTAATTTAAATAACGAGTATGAACTGTATCATGCAAAGTCTCAATGAGTGTCATGAAAAATATACATGGATCTATAATTTAATGTAGTATTACCCAAGTTATTCGAATGTCTTGACTAAGTTTTGGAAATGTATATGTGCGTATAAGCATGGAACCGGGTATAGGGGTTTATACATAGAAGGTTTTGCTAAATATTTTATGTTAAAAGCATACGTGCAAATGCCCAACAAATAAAACAATAAATAGTGGAGTTATTAAAGTCAGAATGTTGGGATTAAATCTTCATCAAGACTTAATACTGCCAAGGTATAACTAACAGTACTAATGGAGTTAGTACTGCTAGTACATACTTAGTACTGTCAGAGTTAGTTAATACTGCTAGAAGAAAGATTAATACTGCTGATGGTCAAAGCTGCTGACTTGGAGATAAGGATGCAAAGAGATAAATAAGGAATATATATCTTTTATATTTTAGGAAGATTTGTATTTGAATATAATTGTAACTGATCCAAAAAGTTTGATAGTTATCTTGTAAAGGACTCCTTGTGATGTATAAAAGGAGATCATAGGTTAAGGTTTAGGATATGCTTGTGCTTAAGAGATAGAGATACATCTTAGAGAAAGATATATAGCCTCAAGGTTTTTAACCCTAGTACTAATCAAGAGTACTCGTATTATCAATAATATTGAAGCGGTTTGTGTTTTGTTCGTTGTTCTTTGTCTAGTAATGTTCCATTGATATATACTTCTAGAGTATCAAAGTGTAGATTCCCCATACACTTTGATATACAAACAAAGTCTCAACCATTTTTATTTTGGATTTATCCAAGGTAACATACTCTTTACAACGTAAAGAATCGATCAAGGCGTGAGATCAACAAGTGATATCAGGCCTGTGCGTTGGATACTTTGTATCTAGATGTTAATGGAGTGGGAATACTCAGACAATGCTTTGGCTTAAGATTTCATATGTCTCAAACTAGGGGAGTATGAGATTTTTTTTGTGGAGACATAGTTTAAACAGTATTTTCAGATCCAGGGATTATTGCTCTATGGTGAGGTCATAGACGAATGAAATTTCCTTGGGTACTATTCATCTATCTAATACCATCAGAAATCTGTTCATCAACAACAATAAGATGATATGCCTTCTACTGGCTGTTAAGAATAAGACGTGTAAAAGGAATGATGTAAAGGAAAGAAGTCTACTGCTCATGGCACTGCCCAATGAACATCAACTTACCTTTGACCAGTATGTTGATGCTCAATCAATGTTTGCTGCAATTAAAGCTTGATTTGGAGGGATGAAGCAACAAAGAAGACACAGAAAGCTCTGTTGAAAAACAACAGTATGCAAAACTTTAGTGCTTCAAGCTCAGATTCACTTGATTCTATCATCTACATGCTACAAAGGCTTGTTAGTATGATTGGCACATTCTAGGTGTGGTTACTCCTCCAGAAGATCTAATGTAAAAATTTTTAAGGAGCTCTTACTTCTAATGGGATACACATGTGGTAGTTTGGACATGTAACTAACCTGATTTTGATACTATGGTTTGGATGATTTATTTCAACAATTTTAAATTGGTTGAACAGAAAGGTTAAGAAATCTGTAGTGCAAGCAAGGATGATAAAAACTTAAGCAATTTGTAAATACTTCAGGTTTCAAAGCTAAAGTACTAATAATATTAATATGTTAACCTGAAGTTATAGTAATGCTACCACAAAGGTTAATTACTGCTAGTTCTGAGATTAGTATGCTAGCTCTTTAGTGATGCCACAATACTATGCCCTTTCTATCACTCAAACCAAAAGGTCTCAACTAGTTCATGAAGACCTTGATGCGACTTCAAGATGATGATTTGGAAGGAAATGGATGTAAAGTGGAACATGACTAATTAGCATTTGAGGGCAGAAAGTTCTTATAGAGAACTAGAAGGAAAAATCATCATTGATGGAAGCAAACACTGTTGGTATGAAAATCAAGGTTAGAATGTTTTCAACTGCATAAATTGAGATATTTTTGCTAGAGACTGCAGAGCACCTAGAAGAAAGACACAAAATTGGAATCACAAAGGTAGCTATAACAACAGGCCAGTAAGATTGAAGTTGCTTCTGAAAAGGCATGTGTGCTATAAATAGGTGCTGGATTTGATTGGAAGTGACATCGGCAGGAGGAAGAAATTCAGGCAAACATGGCTCTCATGGCATTCTTAGATTCTGAGGTAACAAATGATAAATCTTGTCTGAAAACTATTGATGCTCTAAGAAATTAGTATGTTGATTTGCTTGTTAAAATTAGATGATACTAGTTTTAAAGCAGCTTACATACAAAAGAAGTGTTCTTTACAACTTTACGGAAGATCAAATTATAAATATTGAGAACATGAAGTTCTTTTTTCCTGGGGAAATTGCTTACTTAATAAGAAGTGTAGGTAACAAAGATATCAGATCGGGATTACTTAGGATGAACTTGAAAAGGTTAACAAGAAAAGGGATGGTGTTTGAAGTTTAAGATTGCAAAATTTGATAAATCTGCAAAAGACTTATAACAGTTGTTAGGAAGTCAGATAACTAACAAGAGCAAAAAGGGTTTTTGGTTATAATGATGTCTCCTCACCTCATCCTTTGATTCTTAATAGACCAACAACTTTAGACTTTATCTTTTCAGTGACTTGAAGAATTCAAAAAAACCTGAGGGTTAATGAGTATTGGCCCTAGGGGTCTAGGTTTTAGCCTACCATAGCTTGTGATATAAGAGTCAGATAATTCTAAGGAGAATACAGATAACTTTTGGAACAAAATCAAATAAGTTGAACACTGTAATCTTAGCTCTGTTAAGTCTTCCAACTTAAGGTAGACAAAGATGAAGAAATGTTTTACTATCTGTACTCTGTTAGGGAGAGAACCTAAGAAATTTTATAGAGAATAATGATGCTTCCATTTATTGAAAGGATTTGGGTGTCTGATGATGAGGGATGATGAGTGAGCCTAAGGTTGATAAGAAAAATGTTATCCTACTGCTACTAAAAAAGAGTTGTTAAACCTGATAAACCAGTTGAAAGGTTCAGTTATGGTATGCAGAGATGTATAGGTCATAAAGACCTAGGGGAACCTAAGGAACTGGAATGGTCAAAAATCCAATCAGTTAGGATGTAACTTTGTGTTTAATAACAAGGCATGTTTTATCTGTGGAAGTTTTGATCACATTCAATACAGCTGTCCTAACCAATAGAGGAAAGAATAGTAAGTGAATACTATAACAAAAAGGATAAGGACTATATTCTAAACTCTCATTCCAGTGCACACAAACATATGGCTCCAAGAGCAGTCTTAATGAAGACTGGCCTAAAATCTGTTAATACTGCAAGGCCTGTTAATACTGTTAGGTCTGATAACACTGGTAGACCTTTTAGTACTGCTAGGTCTTTTAATATTGTTAGGCCTTCTTTATACTGCTTACCCCAAATCAACAATTCATTGTGCTAGACCAAGGACATATTTTCAAAATCAAGCACAATCAACTGTTCACAGTCCCTTTTACAAGAGAACAAACATTAACGGTAAATGTGTTTTAATCAAGGTTTTATAATGGTAGACCATTTTAGATTTCAAATGTTAATACAGTCAGGCACAAGGGGGTGAGGGTTTAATGCTGTTAAGCCCTCAGCATGTGGGTTTGAGACCATCAAACCCAATGGTGCATAACTGTGTTTTCAACAAATATTAATTCATGATGACGAGGCAGATCAAGTCTAGTAATGGATGGGGTCCCAAAGAAAACTAACTTCATAAGTTTTGTGTGCAAAGCAATTCACAACTAATGAAAAAGGCTTTGTTGATAAGTGGATGCTCAAGGCACCTTGACTGGAAACATAGGACCATTTTGGATTTTCAAAGACTTTTGATGGAGGTTATGTAACTTTGGTGAGGAGCATTATGGAGGAAATTACTGGCAAAGGTATATTAAAATTGATATCTGATTTTGATGATGTATACTTTGTAAAGAGTTAGTTCAACCTCTTTTGTGTTCACAGATGTGTGACAAAAAAGGAACTATGTTCTTTTTATGAATCTGAATGTATTGTCCTTATCTCATAATTTTAAGTTATTGATGAAAATCAGATACTTCTTAAAATTCCCTAGACAGGACGGATCACATGTACAGTTTTGGATATAAAAACATAGTTCCTAAAGCTAGTTTAACTTGTCTAGTATGCAAATGCTACATCTAGAAGAATAATGGTGGCTTAGAAGGCTTGGTCCATTATAATTCTGAAGAATATTAATAAACTTGTCAAAGAAAATCTTGTAAGAGATCTGCCCTTAAAAAGATTTGAGAATGACCAAACATGTGTTGCCTGTCTTAAAGGCAAGCAACACAGAGCCTCTTGTAAGACCAAGGCCTTTAATCCCATTACTAAGCCATTGTTTATGCTGTATATGGATCTTCTTTGGTTCCAAAAACTTTTTTTTGTTTGTAGTTTAAATGCATAAAAAGTACTGCTTAGTAGTCATGATGATTATAGTAGGATTTTTTATGGGTCTTTCTTTTTTAACATCTAAGGATGTAACAAGTGAATCCTTAAATTTTTTATCAAGAAGTAGACAACTTAATTGGATAAAGAAAAGTTAATATAATTCTGAGTGATATGGGGACAGAGTTTAAAAACAAAGTGATGAATGATTTCTGTAGGGAAAAAGGTATTAAAAGAAGATATAGTGTAGCTAGGACTCCTCAGCAAAATGGTGTAGCTGAAAGGAAGATGGCAAACTCATGTGCTGCTTAGAATTATGTTAGTCGGCTCTAAGTTACCTTTCACATTTTGGGGCAGATAGAAGCAGTTCTCTGCTTGCTATGTACAAAATAGGGTCTTAATAGTCAAGCCTCATAACAAGACTCCTTATGAACTCTTTAGAGGGTTTAAACCAGCTATAGGCTTCATGAAACCTTTTGGATGTCATGTTACTATTCTCAATACCTTAGATAATTTGGGCAAGTTTGATGGAAAGAGTAATGAAGGTTTCTTTGTTGGATATTCCTTAAATAGCAAAGCTTTTACGGTATACAACACTAGAACCAGAAAAGTTCAGGAAAACTAGCATATTGGGTTCTTAGATAATAAGCCTATGATAGAAGGAAATGGTCCAAAGTGGCTGTTTTATATTGATTCTCTAACTCAATCAATGAATTATGTTCCAGTGGTTGCAGGAACTTTTTCTAATGATTTTGCAAGTATACAAGGAGTTTCTGAGTCTAGCTTTACATTATTGAAACCTTTTCAAACAAGATCAAGAGAATCAAGATTGCATTGTAATGCCAATTTGGAAGGATGCTTCATATTTTGGTGATGTTGCACCAAGAACTATTGTTGATGCTCAAATAGAAGATAAAGATGGGTTACAAGATGAGAATGATGCTATAGAAAAGTCTCATGATGATAGCGGCTTAAGGTTATGGTTACCTGTGATCTAAATGTTTAATACTGCAGCCGACTTAATACTGGTAGTAAAGACATTAGTACTGCTCTCCCAGAAGATAATACTGCTACTCCTGAAGACTTGGTAGGACCTAGTCCTGCATCTGAAGACACAGAAGTGGAGGACTAAGAAATTAAATTGGGGAACATTCCACAATCTTATGCAGTACCTACCACTCCTCAGACAAGAATTCACAAAGATCACCCAATTGAACATGTGATTGGTGATGTGCAGTCATCTGTTAAAACAAGAAGAATGAAAACTTCTTACTCTAAACTAGGATTTCTTAGTGCTATATATGAAGGGAAGTCTCATCAGGACCTTCATACATGTCTTTTTGCTTGCTTCCTCTCTCAGGAAAAACCAAAAATAAAAGGGTTTCTAAAGCCTCTTAGTGATCCTGCATAGTAGAAAGCAATGCAGGAGGAACTCCTGCAGTTCAACTGCAAAATGTCATGGATTTTTGTAGAATTTCCCTAAAGAGTCATAGAGCTAATTGGTAGAAGATGGGGGTATACAGAAACTGAAAGAATGAAAGGGGATTATGTCTTCAGGAAACAAAGCAAGACTTGTTGATCAAGGGACACCAACTCAAGAGAGGGCGTTGACTATGATGAGTCTTTGCATCTGTGGCTAGAATTAGGCAATAGATATGTTCTAGCTTATGCTTCCTAGTTTTGGGATTTTTATGGTTCTACTAATTGGATGTAAAAAGTGCTTTCCTGTATGTCAGATTTGATTAGGAGGTATACGTATGTCAACCTTCAGGTTTTGAAGATCTTGATCATCCTAATAAAGTCTATAAGGTAGTGAAAGCATTATATGGACTGCATCAAGCACTAAGAGCTTGGTATGACACTTTGGCCAATTATCTCTTGTGTAATAGTTTTCAAAGAGGAAAGATTGACCAAACATTATTCATCAAGAGACAAAAGGGACATATCTTGCTTGTTCAAATATATGTGGATGTCATTATCTTTGGATCTACAAAGAAGGGAGTTATGTGGATAATGTTTGAGAAGTTTTGAAGATAACGTTTCAAATGAGTTCTATGGGAGAACTTACCTTCTTTTTGGGTTTACAGGTCCAACAGAAAAAGAAAGGTATTTTTATCAGTCAAGATAAATATGTCCATAAGATTTTAAGAAAGTACAACTACACATATGTGAAGTCTACCTCTACTCCAACAGATTTGGAAAATGCCTTGGTTAAGATGGAGATGCTAATGATGTTGATGAACATCTTTATAGATCTATGATAGGATCTTTGATGTACCTTACAACATCCAGGCCAGATATAATGTTTGCAGTCTGTACATGTGCAAGGTTTTAGGTTTCTCCAAAGATATCCCATCTCTTAGCTGTTAAGAGAATCTTTAGATACCTTAAAGGAAAACCATCTTTAGGACTTTGGTATTCTAAGGATTCTCCATTGGAATTAGTTGCTTACACTGACAGTGACTATGCTGGAGCTACACAAGATAGGAAGTCAACCACTGAAGGTTGTCAGTTTTTGGGAAATAGGCTGATCTCTTGGCAATGCAAGAAATAAACTATGGTTGCCACTTCTACTACTGAGGCTGAGTATGTGGCTGCTACAAGTTGTCTCCTAATTTTAAGTTGCCTGATGAAAATTAGATACTTCTTAAAATTCCTAGACAGGATAACATGTACAGTTTTGATATGAAAAACATAGTTCCTAAAGATAGTTTAACTTGTCTAGTTGTAAAGGCTACATCTGAAGAATCAATGCTATGGCATAAGAGACTGTAATGCTAAAAAGTTGATTCAAATGGCTAAGATTGACACGGAACATAATGTAGCAGATCTTCTTACAAAAGGTTTTGATGCTGGTAGATTTCAGTACTTGGTCTCAAGTATTGGAATGCTAAATCGCTAATGCCCATATCTCTTGTTTGTTTTTGTAAAGTTTGTTAAATGTTAGTACTGTTAAGTCTTTGTAAATTAATACTGCTAGTTATAATTAGTACTGCTAGTTATATTTAAAACTGTTTATCAAAACTGTTTCTTATAGTTAGTACTGCTAGTTATTTCTATGTCTCACTGTTAATCCTGTTAGTACCATTTAATACTGCTAAACAAGAAAAATGGTTAGATTATGTTTTTCTTGGTTTTGAGCCAACTCTTTCAGGATAAACAATAAAGTGTGAAATTGGTTGCTCAATGATGCATTATTTGAGGGGAGGAATGTTGTTTGTTCTTAAAAGTGTTGGTTTTAACACCACACAACAAATGGTTATCAGTTCACCGTGTCTTATAGACATCAAGAATTGACTAGTCCAGAGCAAACGGCTATTGGTAAAGACTACTCAAATCCGTTAATGGCTAGTAGTTTGCCAAAAACTATACTTTGTGTGAATTTGTGAGCCAAAAGAATAGAGAGAATTGGTGAGCTTAAAAACAGAAAGAGAGATTGTGTGAAGCTATTTTTTGAATGATACACAAGTTTGGAGTTTGTACTACTTTTGGTGGAGAAGTTAATACTGCTAGGCTTATTTTAGTACTGCTAGACTAAATTTGGTACTGCTAAATGACCGTTAGCACTGCTTGAGTCCTAACAAAATTTTTCATTAATAAATAGAGCCGTTGAGATATTTCCGACAAATACCTATGATATAGGGTTTGACTAATTGGACTTTCGTCTTTCTATATATTCGCATGATTCACTCACGATAACCTCAAATTTCTTTAAGTCGGTCAAACCATATCTCTAAGTTTTCTTTACATAATCTAAATTAACTTTCTCCAGCATTCATTCTTTCATAAACGATCATATCCCACACGATTACTCACACTTTTA